>JBAHVQ010172774.1:0-2500 GCA_036872915.1 Nanipora kamurai
ATTTACGCCATTTTGAATAAATATTTATCGATTTTTGCGCATGCTAACTAACAAACTGTCGTGAATTTCTGGCCATGCGACACAAGCTTAATGTGATTAACCCAACAAAAGTCAAGCTACTTGAACTTAGGAGGAGATATAACAGTAACAGGCGAGTGTTTTTTAGCTTTTCGAAAGTTAAACAACACAACAAATGTTACAGTACACTAAAATTTACAAAAACCAACGTACAACTTCAGTGAACTTTTGGTGGGAAATCATCACGGGCTTTAAACAATCAGAGTTCGCTACGACACATGTTATTTCATAAACCATAACATCGCCAAGCTACGACACCGTGGTTATATTTTATTGAAATATGACATGGCTATAATTATACCTGTGGAATCTATATAATCACATATAACAGCATATTCTGCCAGACCTGTACACCTATTGCATCTGTACTTATTAACTGCAACAGTCTGTATGCAATTCATATTTTTGAAAAAAAGAACAGATGCGATAAAGGAATAGCAGCCTTTGACAGGATAAACAACTATAGATTGGTATCGATTCTAACAAGCCGTGCCATCTTTCAACAAAATTAAGCATCAGTGTCATACACAGACGATGTTATCAAACTTTCGCGACCCGAACAGTCAAATCAGAGCAAACAGTCCTATCAATGCGTTTAATAACCGAACTTAGATTCTATCCTCCAAGTAGGACTGCATGTAGGGTAGATACCTCGTTATTCGTAAAGTGAAATTTAAGTTTAGTTGTTCAAAGCATGGATAACATCCGCCAGGTAAGATATCTGAGGTTCATACAACCGGACCAGCATGAAAATTAATAGATTATTCCGAAATAAAATAAAAAATGCTTCAGATTTCTCAACTCAGAGACGGAATCAAGTGTAATAGGTGGGATTTTAGTTTTGAGGTTGGGTTCTAGGGACGTATGTGCGACAGAATACTAAACTGATGAAACACGAAGCCTCTCTCGAACACAGAAAGATTTGTACATGGTTTTTGCTCAGATGGAGAAAAATATTTCAAAGAAAGAAAGAGAGTTAAATAGTTCAAATATTCATCCTTATAAAAAATTATAAGAAAATATGCCTCATATCCCCAAGTTATTACTTTAAGTCTTTTTTCTTAAACTTTAGTCTCTTAACCAGCTGAATAGATTGTCTAATGACAACACCGGTACAAAACATGTCCTGGCAACATGTACAACACCCGCTGGCTCCAGTTCCGTAACTTTATTTATGTCCATCACGTAATTGGTCATTTAACCTCCAAACTATAATCCAGCTCATAAAACTGGAGTCCACTATAAGTTTTACGCAATGTGAAAAACACTGCAGGTCCCGACGAATCTGAACTTGATGTCACTGTTCGTTGCGCAATGCCAAACCATTACGCATTACGCTAGATAGAACCATTTTTCTGATTTTGAGTTTTTTTTCACGCATATTCCAAAAGCTTTGTTTCTAGTCGTAAATCACATATGGCGTAGGTCAAAATGGCAAAAATTGACACGGTATTCTGAGGTCGAATATTTGGGGTGGGGAATAGGACCGAATGAAGTTAAATTTATTGATGGACGTTTCGATATTATCGTGGTATTATTTTCAAGTTCAATAAACTAATTGTAAGCTGATTATTTATATGCAGATGGAATAGGCGATTTTTTTTAGCCAGTTGAAATGCTTTGTGCCAAGAGAAAGTTTCATTGCATGGAATTACCTTTTTCCGGTGCATTGAAATTGCACTTCTCTCATGCAATCAGAATGGAAAAAGTTTTTCATCTGAATTATTAGAATTTTAATTAAATGTAAATACCTAATGATGACCGGCAGATTCATGATATTTTCTGTAAACAATGACAGCAGGTCAAAATGATTTTAATTGTCGTGCGCAAACTCAATTTTTTGGCCAAGCAGGGTTAACTATTCATAAACCAAGAGAAGAGAGAGAGAGAGAGAGAGAGAGAGAGAGAGAGAGAGAGAAAGGGAGAGAAAGGAAAAGAGAGAGAGAGAAAGAGAGAGAGAGAAAGAGAAAGAGAGAGAGAGAAAGAGAGAGAAAGAGAGAGAGAGAGAGAGAGAGAGAGAGAGAGAAAGAGAGAGATCTTTATTTAAAAACTGTGGTTCCTTCAATTTTACAAAATTACTTTTCAAGAAAGCCGTTTAAATTTAAGAACTAATAAAAGAAACTATTTACATAATATAGCTATGTACAAAGTATTTATAATCTATTTACATACCAAAGTCATAGTATTTTATAAAGTTTTTAAAAGTGTTGAGAGAGGATGCAGATTTTATCGATGATGGTAAATTATTCCATAATACAGGACCACTGTATGCTAAACTACATTTTGAGTATTCGGTTTGAGGTAATGGGATTTTAAGATTTACATCCGAATTTCTCAAATTGTAACCATGAGACTCATTGACAAAAGAAAACAATTCTTGTAAGTGGTTTGGGGCATCACCATTTACAATTTTATACATCAT
>JBAHVQ010172774.1:7500-18215 GCA_036872915.1 Nanipora kamurai
TGTATTGTTTAAGATCCTGCCCTAAAACTACGTTAAGTGGACGTTCTTCAGTCCTCTGGTTAGTTTACTTTCTCATGGCTATGTCCCAACATTTCTTTATAGAAAATCTAAAGAATCTCATGAGCCATCGTTCGTCCGATCTTTTTTCATGTCATATTCTTTTCCAATCGACTTTCCCGATATCTGACAACCATTGTTGGACATTCTAAAGTCTTGGTTTTGTTTCCACCTTGAGGAAACATTTGTAGGGCAGACTGGGATAAATAGCCAGAGAAACAAATGCACGATATGTGAACAGTTCGCTTAGCTTATTTTCTCAGAAAAACATATTCTGACGGACGGGACGATCACGATACTGAACGCGTCCGGTGATGGATCAAAAATAAACGTCAAGCTCAAAAGAACAACACTTGCCAATAAAACAAAATTTAAAAAAAAAAAAGAAAAACAAACAATAAAAACAAAACAAAACAAAACAAAAAATCGTCAAAAAAGGGACAACCTGGACTCAGTTGGAAACACCAGATTACTTTCGATATATAAACCTGGGACGAGCCGATGTCAGGTTTAAATATCTAAAAAGCTAGACATAGTGAAAAGTGCTACTCTGATCGAGAAATATAGTACTCCAAATAAGCTATCTGTGAGACCTTTGTGGGGTCACCTTTAAAAGTGGGAATGTCTCCGAAGCAGAAATACAAAAATTCTATATGGGGTCACCACATAAAGTGGGTATCTCCCTTAAACTAAAATGGAATAAGCCTATGTGAGGTCACCACGCAAAGTGGATATCTCCCCCAAAAAGTTATTACAGTACTACATTACGTGGGGTCACCATTCAAAGTGGATATCTCTCCGAAACGAAAAAGATAAAGAAAAAAGTTGAAGATAGGGTCAACACACAAAGTGTGTGTCTTCCAGAAATATAAAAGCATGTGGGGTCACCAGTCGAAGTGGGTATCTCCCTGAATTATTTTAGTTGCGGGAGTTTTATATTTCTGAGAGACATACACTTTGCGTGTAGATCCCGTTTTCGACTTTTCCCTTTATGTTTTTCGTTTCGGGGAGATACCCACTTTGAATGGTGATCCCACGTAGTGTAGCATTGTTTTAACGTATTGGGGAGATATCCACTTTGAGTGGTGACTCCACATAGTGTAGTACTGGTTTAACTTTTTGGGGAAAAATTCACTTTGCGTGGTGACCCAACATAGGTTTATTCCATTTTAGTTTAAGGGAGATACGTACTTTAGGTGGTGTCCTGATATGGAATTTTCGTTATCTCTGGTTCTGGGACAGACACTTTTAGAGGTGACCCCACTTAGTCTCATAGATAAGTTGTTTGGAGTCCTACATTTTCCGACCAGAAGTAGCCCTTTTCACTATGTCTAATTCTTTACCTGGTTGCGAACTTAAAAAAAACGTCCTAAAAAGTCCGCCATTTTAGTACGTCATAAGGCCTCTTCAATCAATCACATGCACGATGTGTTTCATGAGATAGAAAAGGGACATGGGACCAAACTGGAGAGAAGGGCGAGTTTAGTGAGTTGACAACGTTTTGAAAGCTAAAAACGTTTGTCGGTAAACCGAAAGTTTGACTAAGTTCGGACATCTTTTAGAAATTTCCCATCGGAAGACAATTCTGAATGTTTTTGTGTAATGTTATCCGTTGGAATTCGTCGGATGACAGACCAAGATAGCACCGGTCAATTGAGGACACTTTTGGCAATACAAAAGTATCAGAGACCTGCAGTCCAGTTATATAGAGGACAGCGCTTTGTAAAAATGGTTTAGTGCAATCATAAGCCACTCTGTTCGATAGCATATGTTAGGAGGATAGAAATCGCAAGAAAAATTACCCGTAAAGCGCGCTTAAAGTATCCTTGCTCTACCATTTGAGCTCTAGTGGCTATGTTAAGGGTGTCATCTGGCGTGCATTCAGAAGTTGCGAACACGAGTTTCGTCTGGAGCTCATAGTTCTTCTGAGTCCTTAGACTTTGACTCGACAGTATCAAACTCCAATCTCTATAGACAAATCAACGTAGATATATTGCGACATGTATTTTGTTTTCTTTATTTGCCAAGTTTTAAATCGATTTACATAAGCAAACGTCAAAAAATTTAACGGTTCAACTGACACAGACAGTACTGTCGTGACTGGATAGTACGGATCAATAAATGTACGCATTTATCCTACCTATGTTTAATTATAGCAAGACAAGATTCTGGAACACTACAAACGATTATTTGTAGATCATGCTCAAGGTGATATTGCACAAAAAAATTACCTTTTTTAAAATAACGCTTCTACTCAATTTTTTTTGTATGACATGACTCATACAATAAAAGCGAATACCAAAATATAGTTTTCAATCACATAGTTACCGTGGTAACAAAATTACAGGTCCCTAACTGTGATTTTAATGAATTCATTGTAGAAAGGATAGCTCAAAAACTAATTGCAGAAAAATTGAAATAAACACAGTAATCTAATGCAAAACGCCTAAAATATGCCGTAAACCTAAGTTTTAATTTTAAAAATGTAATATTTTTCATAATATTCAAAATGTGCACTATGTTGAAATAATTACATCATCATTAACCAGGCACTTTCCAACTTATTTACATTATTTTAGGTTCATGACACAATATATAACAATAATACGTGCTTTTACTGTAAAAATTTCAAAGAAATCTGTCAAATACTTTTTGAGATATCCTTTTTAGTGTAACATGAGTAATGGAAAAATCGATACCCAGGAAAAACAAGCGTAAAGTTTTCTTATTGTTCTAAGCTACCAGAATTTTAAAATTACACCGTGAAATGAATAAAAAAGTTAGAGTTAGAATGCAGCCTCATTTTCTAAATTTTAACATGCAGTTGGATGAGATTCATAACCACAAAGAGTTGGTAAGGCCGTTGTTAATATTTTGTGCCACCTCACAAAAAGGTTAAAAAAACCATTTTCTTACAAAATAAAGCAAAATAAATCATGTCAAAGTTAAGATAAATGATCACGGCATCTAATTATTGATTTTTTTAAATCTTCAAAATTTCTCAAAAAAAATTCGATATTTTTTGAGGAATACTACCTACATCTTGTTTTACCACAATCATTTCCCGTATTAATCAATGCTTTGTGACCAGTCTCCTACTGAAATTACACTAAGGAACCATCTTAAATCCAGTGGAAACATCCACATTATAGCTGAGAAGAATTATGATCAGGAACCAAATTATCACGCCAGATTTGATTTCGTGACTTTTTATCAAATTTTATCCAATACTTGACGATGAACACGAACTTGGTTAATAATTACGTAATCTTTAAAAAAAGAGCAGGAATTCGCGCCGAGTGTTTTATATCCGATAAAACACGTAAAAAACATTAATTTGTTTTGAATTTTACCCATGAATTATTAATGAGTTTCACAAGGTATGCTACTGGGTAAACTAGCAGAAATAGAAATTACTTCATGGTAAATGCGTGCGTACGATTTTTACTCATGAGTTGTGATGTATTATAATCCGACCAAGAGAGGTACAAACGAGTGAGTTCTATGATACAACACAACGAGTTAATATAAATCGTACAAAGCATTTACCGCGATGAAATTTGTTTATTATATAAGTAGTGAGGATTTAAAGTTAATTATATGGAGAACACCGACCCGGGTTACTTAATTAACAATGCTGTTACCTTATAACACTCAGAAACCGATTTCCTTCGTCAGAATTATTCATATAAACTTGTCTCCTCCATTAGTTCTCGTCAAAATTATTCATAATCAACTTCATATTCAATCTACTTTCATAGTTTCACAACTTACACAGTTGCCAAAACATTAAAATCCTTAGCCGAGAAGCGAGTTTGCTGAACTCAATGTTGTGGCGGGAAAACCATTAGCCAATGAGAACGTTGATACGACTTTTTAACTGGGGAAAAATATCATCCGACCAATAAGAATGCTGATACGATACTTTTCTCTAGCGAAAAAGTCGTCCGGCCAATCAGACCCTTTCAATTTCAAGCGTGCGACTTTTCTTCGTGCCCTTTATCGTGTGAAAAATTCAGTACTTACATAATAAAATATAAATATGACAAGTGCAAGTCCAGTTTTCGCACTGCTTTGCGTCCGCCTTTAGATGAATCTGTAATTTTCCTTCGTCTTAGGCTTGGTTTGACTCGTTCTTCTGACTTTAGTTTTTAAGAAAACCTGGAAAACCCTTTGATTTTACTTTTTTTCATACAAAACTTTCATGTTTCCTTCCTTGACCGTAGATAATTTTTGTTTATGAAGGTTAGGAAAAGTTTCAACGGGATCGCAGCAAAATGTTTAACCTCTTAAAGCTACTTGTCTTGTTGGTTCTTGTAACGTATTCACCAAAGCAAACAGCAGCACAGATTTCCGCGGGAGATAAAGCGCGAATCGAGAAGGGTTTAGCCGCTGGGAAAGCTCTGGCAGATGTGCTTAAGGATGGAAAGTTCCGAGATTCCCTCGTGAAACTCGGAAAAAATCTTGCCCCCTTCCTCGGCGCTTTAGGACCCTTGGCCGGCCTCGTTCTCGCCTTCATTCCGACCGGAGATTCGCCAGAAATGAAGTTCATGAAACAAAAATTTGAGGAAGTTAACAACAAACTTGACATCATCACTTCAGAATTCCAAGAGGTCAAGAACGCCATCGACTGGAGTACTGTTATAGTCAGTTACGGCGCCTACGAGAGAAAGATCAGGGCAGGGGAAAGTAACCTCAACAGAATCTATGAAGTTGAAGGGCAAGCTCGCGAGTCTGAGCAACGAAACTTTATCAACCAATATGAAAGTGATTTCGACAACAGTCTTCAGAAGCTCTATGACGCCATCATGAACAATGATCACGTCTTCTCAAAGAATATCATAGAGGCCGCCGTAAAACAGACGAAGAACCACAAGAGAAAGGTTGAACAGTTCTCCTTGGGTCTCATCCAACTACTCATTCAAGGTATCAAGGTAAAGGTTTCCTACTACGGGATGAAAGAATGGCCAACCGATCACGTGACAAGGGACTGGGAGACGAAAATGAATACTTTGAAGGACAGACTGGAGCGTGTAAGCAACGACGTAAAAGCTCGTTACAAAACACAACTGAAAACCGATGCAGATGATATCATTCTTCGCTATCATAGTTTAGGCAACAAGGGCTTGATGCAAAAGATGTATGACTTTGCTGAAGAAAAATACGACTGGAGGTATTGGTTTGTGGCAGTTTATGATGACATGTATGGCTTCGATGACCATACCATTTCCCTCTGTGGTGGCTATTCTCTCCTTCACAAACACAACAAGAATATCATCATCGCAAGTCAAGACAAGTACTACTCCTCACGATTCAAGCAAACTGATGCCAACAACAAACTGTTGGGTGTGGAACACGACATCAACCGCTGTTCAATGAGAGATCCAGGTGATCGTGCGCGGGCTCTCGTTAACAACGTGCGGAGAAAAGTTGGTTCTAGCTGCGTTCCATATGCGCTGCGCATGGCCGTCAGGACCGGCAAGGGATTGGAGTATAACAGCTGGGGCAACCACAGAGCTTACCGCAAGATTGAGAAGAGAAAGTATTGCTGCTGGGGGGAAGGCTGGAGCAGAAGATGTAAAACTGTTTCGTGGAAATTCGATATGCTGCTATTTGGATAAATAAAATCAAAAATAGATGTAACCCATAGCATGTAACACGAGAGTTACTCGGCATCAAAACGGTTCTAGCTACGTATATTAAAAGCACTTTAATAAATACATTTCAAGGTATCTGTGTCTTCTGTCATAAGTACCTAAGCGTGGATACGTTCTATAATTTTCATTTCACAATGAATTCATTAGTCAAGAAATTTTAGTTTTAAAATGAGCTTTTTTTCCGTTTCTAGTCATGGTTGCCATTAGGAGACAAAACTGGACAATTTCGACTATTTTTAAGTGATTTTATACTTCTTTTTTATCTTTTTTTGGGCAAGTACCCGATGTATAGGTTCTCAGTGAACCATGTCTACTTTTGCAATCTTCACCATCTTTCTGTTTGACCCAAATTTTGACCCAAAAGTAACTGTTTTGGAATGTGCGGTAAAAGCTAGGTGAGCAAACGCTTTTTTGAGCATCGATCTTAGTTTTCATACTTCGTTGTTGCGCAACAAACCGTGACCGAAAGTTAAGCAAGATTTTTCAGATAATTTTTTCAATTTTCTCACACTTTAAAGGGTTAACTCCTTGGCAACCGAATCGTTAAACTTTATTCTTTTACTCTGGCTAACTCCTGATGATTATACTCGTCAAAGCGAGTCGTTCGGCCGCCAAGGGGTTAGGCGGATTCATTAACTATTTATCTAGCAACTTTATACACTTTTTGCCCTTCATTAAGGCAAAAACAATGTTCATTTGAGCAATTCACATCTTCAACAGCGCTTTTCAAACTTCAATAACGTCAATCGAATTTTAATAGCGCTGAGAATAGTGGGGAAATCAACAACATAAAATAAAAAGTCAATTAGCGATAACGTGTAGGTATATGTTGTACATACAGTTGCACAAGATACGTGTTGGTAGCACTAAAAACGTTGTTTTGACATGTGTGCGGCTAGAATGAACGTTACAATGACTGAACCAAGAAGGAGAGAGAGAATATCGCAGGAAGATAAGGTAAGGTTCATAAGGGCTCTTAACTCTCCCTTCTCGAATGTCTCTAAGACTTAGTCTTGTTCTGGCTCTTCAAAAAACAGTATTAAACAATATTAATTAACATTCCCCCTGTTATCCTGCGAAATTCTCTGTCTCCTTCTTTGTGATCGTAGCGCTTACTCTGAAAACCAGGTTCAAGTGCTATATTTCCAACGATGTCTACAGGAAATTGTGCAAAAATGTCCTGTAGACATTGCCAGTCTTAGTAATTGTTACTACCAGTTTTCTTCATACAGCATATATCAACATATACGCGTTATCGCTCAATGACTTTTTATTCATTTTGTTGATTTTCTCATTTTTCTTAATGCATTTTGATTGACGCTAATTAAATTTATATTTCAGAACCATCCTCAGGGTATTATGAAACGATAAATTCACAATTAACCTACACTGCCGAAGTCAACTGAAAAAGTTGACTCGAGCGGGATTTGAACTCGCACCTTCGGGAATCCGATCCGCCGCTCTACCTGTTGAGCTATCGAGTCTACAGGGATTGGAGGCGAGTTATTATCCAACTTAAGTGCACGAGATATTCTCGCGACAACTTAACGCTATCCACGGATGGATGTGCAGTGTTTCAATTCTATTTCAGAACCATCCTCAGGGTATTATGAGCGGGATCCGCTCGAGTCAACTTTTTTAGTTGACTTCGGCAGTGTAGGTTAATTGTGAATTTATCATTTCCTAATTAAATTTCATTAATGTTAATGATTTTTACATCGACGTTAATGAACTTTATTTAACGGAATATTTAATTTCTTGTTGTAAATTAATTTCCTTTTAGAGCTATTGACATTTGATTGGCGTTATTGAAGTTTGAAAAGCTCTATTGAATATGCGAATCGCTCAAATGAACATCGCTTTTGCATTAATGAAGGGCAAAAGGTGTAATGGTTCGCTATAGAACTTGCTTATAATCGACATCCGTTGCTGAAGTAATAACGTTATTTTTTATTACCGATCAGTAGAAATAACTGCAGCTATGCTTTCGGCCTATGGGGTCGTAATATCTGGGTGTTGGAGGGAAAAACCGGAGTGTTACCCAGACCGACGGGGCTTAACTTCTGTGCTGAAAAGCAGCATGCTAGACACATGTGCTACTCGGGGAGGGTACATTGCTATCAAAAACACGCAGCAATATTTCTTAAACCATTCTTAAGAACCCAGAACGCCCTTCATGAATCACAAGATGATCATTTATTCATCTTTACTAGGATTAAAATCCCGTTTTGGAAAGCTCATCTCCATATTAGGAAAAAAGGTAAGAAAAACGGATTACTCAATATGTAGATCGTTGCGAAACAGTAATGGACATAAGACAACGATGTAAAAATGTAGGATGCTGCGTAGGCAGTATATAAAACAGCATGCAAAGTTGAACGGTTTGTAGACTACCGAAGATATGTAGAAAAATTCGGACGTTTTGAACAAAAGCCTTTCTTCAGAGAGTGAAACGTGTTCTTGACTGAACTGTTTGTAACTCTTTTCTAGCGACATCAGTCTGCTATTATCTTAGGTCTGGGTCAAAACGTCGACTTTTTTATGGGACAAACTAAATTTAACGAACTAAATTCATGAGAAGATCGACGTCTGACTCAGTTAAGATCGACGAATGGTATCCAGATCGTCTGAGACATTCTATTCGTCTCATGTAGACGGATAGAACATCCAAAGATCTTTCAAATTCCTGGGTCAGACGGCGATCTCTTCATAAGTCGAACTAAATGCATAATTATGAGTTTGGTAAAATAATGTTTATTTTAGCAAAGTTGGCAATCATTTCTTTATTTTGAATTTGACTCTGGCATTAAGTTCAAGGTTTGACCCAACTGTCAAACTTACTTTGTTTAGACAATGATATAAAAGTAGAGTGTTGCGTCGGCAGTATAGAATGGCTTGTAGATAATCAAAAGGTTTGGGAAACTGCCGGAACTTAAGAATGGTTAAATTGACGTTTCGAGTAAAGGCCCTTCACGTTTCACTCCGACGAAGGGCGTTCGCTCGAAACGTCAGTTTAACCATTCTTAAGTTACGGCAGTTTCCCAAACCTTTTAATTTATTTAGGTCGACCTGAATTTGCAGTGTAGTTCGTCTCATGAAAAGTTCGAAGTTTGGCCCAGGCCTTACTCTGTCCAATCCCAGACGATTTTACTCGTCGAGGGGAGGCTGAAACATAATAGGCAGTCGCCGTGGTCGCGCGAACAAGTCGACCACGAGAGATCGCGCGAATCGCTGGACTATTTGAAAAGCTCTAGTCGCGATTTGAAAATGGACTAATGCCCTTACTACGGTATCGCACTTAAAAACATCCAGCACAAGAAGCAACAAATGTAAAGAAGAAAAGGCCTTTTGATAATTTGGGAAGAGAACTGCGAGGAGACGAAGAGCAATAAAGTTAAGGGAAAGAAAATGGCTTGGTGAAATGATTAGGTTATGATAACAGGCACAACTTGTGGATACCTGAAAGTGATGTACAAAATAGAGCTCAATTTATATAAACATAACTGAATGAGATTATGATGATTATGAAATAAAGGATTTAGGAAGAAAATACCCAGAATATGATGATATGACTTATGAAAAATTAAATATTAAGTTTGACGAACTAATAGAAAAACAAAGAAATATAGATATTAATAACAGATACATCAAATGACAATATTAACAGAATTAATTATATCAGTGAATTGATGAAGAAAAAAGATGATGAAACAACATTTGAGGACAATGACGATGGTAGAACGGTTAATATAATACGCTCAAATATTGAAAAGAGTTTTGGAGATGCAAGTGAGGAAGAATTTGATTTGGCATTTAAACAAACTATGGAGATACAGGAAATGCCATCAAAATTAAAAGAATATAACAGAAAATTATAATTAGAAAATGAAATTAAAAGAACGAAGTCAATTGATACAAAAGTTAAGAGGTTAACAAACGGGAAAAAGAGACTCGGTCAAAATGAAGCTCCAAGGCAAATAGTAAATAGAACTTATATCAATGACAGTGGTTCAATATTCTTTAAGGTTATTGGCATTGATGGCAATCTTCTCAAAATCCCGCGATTAATTCTAAAAACTGTCGATAAATGAAACCTAATGTACAGTAAAGGATGCAAATAGCAAAAAGGCTATAAAACAATTCAAAGTCTTGGTTAAATATATCGAGGGAAATGATGGAAAAAATATCTTCAATCCCTGAAGATGAACGAGAAGTCGATTCGAATGTTTATCCGTTAGTCAAAACAAATGTGTCATACAATAATATACCTGGCTTAACATCAAACGAAAAGAGAGAATTTGAAGATGTATTAAATCCTTCTGAAAGTGTATAATTCCTGAGTCCAGATTGGGTGATAATGGAGCTCTTCAAATTCAAGTAGAACATTTCCAGGAGACAACGAACCAGACTAAGGATATATTAGGTAAGACCAATAACCCAAATGAAAGACATAAATTACAAGAAAGGATATCTGGATTAGAACAAGCTAGATACATGATAATAGAATAAAGACAATTAGAAGAGGTCGGAGAACAAGAAGAAGAAGAAGACCTCATCAGACTACAGCTATTCAAGGAATGGACAAAGGAAAACAAGACAGGATTGTCAACAATAAGTACTATTATTATATGACAAGGTTTGTTTTCCGGTGTGTACGCAAAATGACGTACACTGTTTGGCTGCCTAGGTCTGCAATAAGTTTTTCGTACGGACCGGCTAGCTGTTTGAGGCGCGAAATGTGAGTTCCTTGTCTGATTCATATATTTTCCTGCCATACAATAAATTCTTGTTATTAGATGGTTATTAGAAGAAAATTTCTTCCTTTCAAATTCAGATGGTTGGTTTGGCTTTCCGGAAGTTATAAAAAGCTTGTCTTATCCAGCCGATAAATGGTCACATAAATGTTTCAGAATAAGTGAATGCTCAACAAATTTCAAGTGGTCACTGTACGCAACTGGCTGTATGTTGATCTACGTCTGGAGTGATTTCTCCTTTAAATGT
>JBAHVQ010172795.1:0-18215 GCA_036872915.1 Nanipora kamurai
AATAAGTTTATGAAAGAATTAATTAGTTTTAGATGATGTGCAACGAAACTCGATTTTCGCCTACTTTTTAGCCCCTCCGTCTAAGGCCTAAGTGGCTCGACCACAAATGGATGAGGGCTCCAAGCCTTCACTTTTTTTTCAGAAATCAGGTTCATTATATAGATTCACTAAGAAATTCTGTACAAATTATACCTTGAATCCGTGCTAGAGAAGTAAGAGATTCTGTACCAAACATAAACTATGAATTTGGCCATGTCATAGAAAACAATATCGGTTAACGGTACTTTCACAAAGTTAATCTTAAAAAGTTCTTAAGGGAAGCACTGAAAAACTCAAAACTCCCTTTCTTCAAGAGACATTAAACAAACTTAGGCATCCTTTTTTCATTTTTTTTACCCGGGCTATATCCGGTGAGTGTATTTGTACTTTTCTAGATTTCTATTTTGTTCAGCTTAACCGCTTTAAAATTTGGAAATGCTACCTATTTGCTTATCTTAAATTTCTCGAAGCAACATCGACACAACACAGTCCAACATGTTCCCAAAAATGTTGTGTGAATGTTGAAATAAATGTTGAAAACGTTTAAACGGTTCATAACTGAGCAGCCAAACAAATTATTTCAGCCGGTATTTCAGCCAGTTTTCGCGCGCCTGCTAGGAAATCACTCTGGGGACGAGAATGCCGACGAGGCAAAACTCGGACCACCAAATTTAGTTTATTGGGGATGAAAAGCTGACAGCCCAACGAAGATGTGAAAAAGAGTTGAAATGTCCGCAAAATATCCCGCCTTTCGGATTGACGTTATTCTTCAAAGTATAAATGAACTTCGGCAAGGTATGTTGCGACAAAACATGTTATACCTAAACATTTAACTCGTAAAAGTGTAACTCTGGCTTGTGTGGTTTTATGGCTTTTCTTTTTTTTTGAAATGGTTTTAGAGAAGACAGCTTTGGAACAAAGATATATCGACGAGAAAAGTCGTAATAAGAGTCTTGAAATTAAGCTGGAACAAGGTAAGAAAACTCTGATGAAGACTTCGAAGATGTTAAGTCTTCATGACACATTTTTCAAGCGGGTATCGATTAATTTATTTATGTGGTTTTTCATTCTTTGGTTCGTGTATATTTGTTGTTTTGTTTGGTTTTTGTGATTTTTTACGCTCAGTACACCGAACATATGTTTTACGTGGTTACTGGACAGTGTAAGTATTATGCAAAAGATAGGTGAAATTTCAGGCTATTCTGATCAAGGCACAGACTCTTAGAGTTTATTACTTTATGCACCAGTAGGCAGTACTGCAGTAGCTGGCTGAAAATCTGGCATTAATTAGTGAAATAAAAATCGCTTTATTCTGCTATGTTAAGTAATGTTTTAATGACAACTACAGGGTAATGTAAAGTCAGGGAAATTAGAGTCCAGACTACCGTGCCAAAATGGTGCATTATTATAAATGTAGATGATCAATTGGTGCCAAAAAGTGTGTCAACTCACTTGCCACCAATTCTCTGCCCCAGTTTCCTTAAAATACATTTAGTTGTTATGATGTTTGAAATGATATTGCTGGTGCAAAGAACCCAATGTGGCAAATGCATGCTGCCCTTAAACATCAGGTTATGTTAAAAAAGAAATACTGAGGGGAATTCTCACAGTTGAAAGTATCCATTGTTATTACCTGGAAAACAGTAAATTTGCCAATGAAAATACTTTGGCTTTACATGTGTAGGAACTGTTATGAGCTGACAACATTAGTACCCAATTACATTAGTGCCCAGTTACAATGGTATCCAGTTTTTAAAAGGGATATGGTAATATGCCTGAGACAGCATGGTATGCATTGTTATTATTACATGTTATTTAAGGATTATTCATTAAATTTTTATTAGATTATGGTCAGTTCAACCATATTTATTTATTTATTTGTTTGTTTGTTTATTTATTTATTTATTTATTTATTTATTTAAGATGTTTGCTTGTGTTGGTCATTATTGTGTCATGGGAACAGTATAATGTATTTTTATAAATTATAAATTATATACAAGGAAATGTTGTTGTTTGATCAAGCTATTAAATTGATGAGATCTCGCCATAAAGTTCCAAATTGGGGCAATTTCCCCCTGTTAACTTTCTATTTAAAATTTCATATTCTATGTTTTGAAGACTAAGTTCTTCAAGCTCTTTCTACCTGTTTAGCCTCCATTTTATAAATCTTCTTTCCTAACTGAGCTATAGTTACCTGTCTTGAAGCCATGACTCAGGCCTTCAAAATGATTGCATGAGTCATTTTCAAAGAAATTAATTCTTGGGAGATTATTTTTATAAGAACACAATGAATCCAAAGCAGGCCAATGAATCCAAGAAAATTTACAGTTCCTGTTACTTCCAGGTCACTAGCTCATACACTTGTTAAATAGTTCTATGATCTAATGATTCAAAAATCATATCCTAGTGTAAAAAAATTCATGCAGTGGGAATTCCAATTGGAAATTGTCCAAAATTCCTGTAGAATCATATCCTATGGGCAATAGGATAGGAAATTTCTTATTGAAATACCTATTCCTCTTCCTGTATGAAATTTATTCCATTTAGAATCTGACCCAAATTCCTATTGGAATGCAATATCCTATAGAAATTTCTAAAAAAAATTTTAGTACGAGATAGCATTCAAGTACTGATTAATTAAGGGTTGTCTCAAAGTTTGATGGAGGCCAACTAAAATCCTATAGTTTGGAGATTTTTCACACTCTTTAAGGAGTCCGATGAGAATTGTACTGGCAGGTATTTGAAATTCAGGTGTTCCAAACAGCAATTTTTGACTTTTTCTCAAAAATTTATTTTGGTCAAGAGGAGGTAAAAGGTGCTGTACTACTCTGTAATTTTGTACCCAAGGTTTATTGATAAATTGTTATTTATCAATTTCAAAAGTTATATTCCTTAGGTACAAGACTATTGAGTAGTTTACAATATTGCAGTACATGCATATTTGATAGAAAGTTCTCATTTGACTTTACAGTGTATATTTAAAAATAGAGTATGTCAGTTTGTTTTGGTGTAGCAACAAACTTTAATCAAAAACAAATCATCCAGATGGCCCCAGATGGTCATTGTCACCAGCAGCCAGCTACTTTTGACAACCATGCCGATTATTCTGCACCAGTATTGTCATTGAAGTGGCTGGGCAGTGAATAATTTCCTTTGACTCCATAAAGAATTCAATAAAGCTACCAATAGAAAGAATTAATTACAATTTCAATTTCAAAAATTATGATACTTTATTTTTACATGGCATACAGCACTATAACATATTTTCCTGCCTGCCATTAAGTAACTTTTCTGATGTTCCCTTGCAGTGTTTTACCTCATCTTAACACCAGCTTATGTTAACTTAATATAAAATCAAGCTACAGTATGAGCAACCAGTTGTATCCAGTAACATTCTACTGCATGCATATACACAGTACTGTATACTGAATAATGCTGATGCTCTTGCAAGCTGGAAAATAGTTGGAAAAATTATTTTTGAGTTTTCCCAGTCAACATTTGGTGCTTAGTTCAGCTTAAAGAACAGTTTTGGTGACAATAAAGTTTATTTAAATTTCAGTAACTATTAAAACCATAAGTGGGCTTGATTTCAATTTAAAATAATTTTGTTAAAAGTATGTAAAAGAGGCTGAGGTAGAGGTATTTCTTTACTTATTAAGTTACTAATAATGTACTCCTTGGTGTCGATTTTCAGTTAACTAATACTGTACAGTACAATTACATATGCAGGATGTGAGAAAAACAAGAAAAAACATCTTGTCTATTGGGCAAGCTGTTGCCCAGAGCTCAGAGAAGCCAGCCCAATATAAGTTAATTATTAAAAAGAATCAATAGTTACTGTACTGTGAATAAATGTGGCAATAAATTGATATTATTGAGCATAGAAAATCTAAGGGAAAAAACCGTGCAATCTACGCATACACAAGACTTCTATTTAATTACCCCAACATTGGCGGTTTATCAGTGGCCAATAGAATGAAAAAAGGCAACTTGATCTTTATTATTTGCCCTTTAAATTTTGCCCTTTAAATTTACACAGCTCTAAATTTAATCTTGAGAACTGTCTGCTACATAGTCCTTCCTTTCAAAAACTGGTGACAAATGTTTTTCTTGCTAGCCCTGGGCTATCAGACAGCCATTTTGTCATGCCCTAATATGCAGTATCTAGCAGTCTACCATTAGGTTTAATAACTCCATTATTCAGTATTAAAGTGGGATGGCAGGTAGCAACCAACTTGCATTAAGTTTGCTAACAAGTTCCTACCATTAAATAGTTTGTGTCTGGGAATTAGCAGCTTCCATTAGTACTGTTGTACAATTGCATGAGGTGCATTTATTAAATTTAAAAGGCAACTACTTTTCACAAAATATACTATCTTATAAAAACTTGACTTTTTGATGCATCATTGCAGATAGCATCAAGTTGAATCAAAGTAAAGAAAGAAATGCCAAAATGCAAGGTGAGGACATAGATATATAATACATTCATTTACTGGTACTGATATTAATGAACCTGAAAAATGTTCACATTTATTTCTCAGTTTGATTGACTACAGAGAGCACTACAGCTAGTTTTAATTCAAATAAAACAAAATTGTCTGCCAAAGTTAAAAGGTATCTCAATGCAAATTTGGTTGCATATAAACCATACCAATTGGCAAGGCTGTTTGTAACATGATCCTTTTAGAGTTACTTTTCCAGCCAAAGGAACAGATGACAGGAACTACTGTAGTTACAATTGCAACTTCTGGGAATTCAGAAAGTTTTTGGTTGTTGCAAGCAAAAGCAGTGACCAGCAAATTTTGGTTTGATTTTCTTTGGTCAGCAGTTTCCTTTACTTTAGTGCACCACTTCCTGTCTATATTTTTAATAATACATAATTGACTGACAATTGTGCAGTTACTCATTCAACATAGAATTTATTTAGGCATGTTTACATTCAGCAGGGGCCAAATTGTGTTTGCCCAATGGCTTGACACATTTTTCATTCCATAGTTAAACTGAATTTCTTGTGCAATATCATACATTTGTAGCAGATGCCTGACCAGCAAATGTTCCTCAAGTTCTTTATCTTGGAGAAACAATTTCTGAGTCCTAGACAGGAATGTAAGCTGAACCTGCAACCTTCTAATGACTGATGAGATGCTCTAACCATTGAGCTACCAAGACTCATTCAACTGCTTTATGATTTTCTAAATGCTTATATCTGGACACTTTAAGTTTAATGATATAACATTGCACAATGGTCTTAGCACTGGAGCTCAGAGTTTTTCTGAGTTTATGGTGTACATTCCACAGCAGACCACAGTTTTCTCAGCAAGATTTTCTAAGACTTTCAATAAGAAATAAATAGTCTTTCAGGTTAGACAGTGGAACAACTTCAAGAATTGCAACTCAAAGAGGATATTAGTTGAGACCTTTCCAGACTTTGTAAACATAAGGAATGTCATTAAGCATTCTTATTTCCTTCTACACGTTACATGTTTGATTTACTACCCCATATTGAGTTTTTATCCCTGGCCATGGAAAGGGAAAGAGAGGGAAAAAGAGTTTGGTATGTTGGGTTGGAGGGGGGATAGGTTAGAGGGAGATGAAGGGTAGTAAGGAATGAGATGAGAGGCAGGGGAGGAAGTAGTGAGTAAAGGAGGATGTATTTTACATGTACCAACTGAATTGCCAAGAAGCACATGCCAATCCAATGTGGGATCCAAATATTGCGTACCAAAACTGGCTTATGGCCCCTCCTGGAAAAAGAACCCAGCATTTGAAATCATTGTATTGCCTTTCCAAAACTGGGCAAAAATACATGTAGGCATAAAGCATTGTAGAATGTATTTGCTGGAATAAGGTCCAGCATCGGTTAGTAGATATTTATAATCCACTTGACAGTGCAGTGGCCAGTAAGGGTGCAGCTGTGATAAGTAAGTGTTTGAGATACTAAACTTGCAGATGCGGATCCAGACAATTCTTGGTTATCTGGGGGAGTATTACATAATACTTGACAAATTTTAGCCCTTCCCAAACATCGTCTCTAGATCCGTAATTGTCAAGAACATCATATGTTCTGTTATTATTGCCCCTGCTGATCTTACTTCTAATATTCTTCTGCTTCATGTAATTGTATTATTCGTTAATGTTGCAGAAACAGTCAAACTGGCCGAGCAGAAAGTATCTCAAACAGAGAGCCAAGCTGACAGGTTTGACGTTGCATGCCTAATACACATATGTATTGCTGGGCAGTCTGGGCGTTCAAATATAGCATCTAATATGTATCTGAAAAAACGTTGGTTTAAAAAAAATGTAGCAGTGCAATGGAAACTGCATTGTTTTCTGAACAGTTTGCCTTGGAGTGAAGTTATCAGCTGATATTTGTCTGTTGTAAAGCCTATCTGCCCAAGATATATACCTCCACCTTTTTGTGGACTAATTCCACAGAATTTGAATTTATTGAACAGGTATACTGTCTTCTAGATTGCTAAGAAATAAATCGCAAGTAGTGACGACGTCTTGACGATCGAGGCATAAGTCACCAATTCGCCATATATCTAGCTGCAAGAAAATTTGCCGATTCGTTTGTCCACGTTTGAAAGTAATGGGAAAATGTTCTTCGGTGAGGCAAAATGTTCATTATTTAGTTGTAAGTTTGTTCGAACGGGAATGATGGCTTAGTTTTCGTATTTCTGAGCATCAATTCAAAAAAATACAAAAGTTTTTCCTCTGGCGTAATTCGTCCATGAGGCCCTCAAGCGGATCCACTTTATGAGCTTTAAAGTTACTTTTGCTCACACTGAGAAATTCCTTAAAAAAAGGCGTTACTTCTCAGTTTGTAATCGAAGATAGATTAAATTTGCTTGGAACTATAGAGGAACCTCTAATACAACTTGTCATACAACATATACCAGCAAACAACGCATTACACTGCATGAGATACGCACAAACATAAAATTGGTTCCGGATTTACGTACAACGGTCATTGACACGACGGGGAAGCTGCTTGAAAACTGTTTACGCTATTACGCACACTGCTTAGGACGGTTTACGATGGAGCTATGGCAAAATGCTTACGATGCACGAATAACCTTGACGCTTCATCCAGGGTTGGATGTTTGTTTTGGGTTTTTTGGTTCTGTTTTATACACAAAACCACTTTGAAGAGTAACAATACATTTGATTTCCATACACTTTTGCAATTTTTTCCGAAAAATCTAGATTACCAAAAAGGATCATGCTTGGCGATCATACCCATAACTCACCAAATTCTGCTGTGACTAAAAGGTGTCCTATCAAGAGTTCGTTGCCCAACTCATTTCACAACATACCAGGCCGGGTTGCAAAGTAGGACTCTTGCGATTCTAGAACATTTATATTGTTGGGAATTACACAAAGAAGTCTCTTCTAGACGTTGAGTGAAACACTAATGTCGTGTAATATTCTTAAAAATTTGGAAATTAACCCATCCGTAATTTTGACATGCCACTTTAAAAAATAACGATGAGTATTTGCGTCTTGCTCAGTCTTCTTTCACAAAAACAAAGAAAAATTTCAAAAATTTGCACGAGCACAAAAGTTGGCGGCAGTTTTTCACCAAGGCACATTTATTCATTACGATTTGTCAGCCAAAGTAAAAAAATCTGTTGCAGGTCTTTATGTCATATCTGCAGACCTTGTTTTATTTTAAAATCAGAAATGATGTCGGTTCAGAAGGCAATGAGGTTTCGCCCTCCCAGCTGTTGTTGCAGTTGTCTCACTTTCTTATATGGAACTGTATTTATGTTTATGCAATGTTCTCAGTAGAAACTGAAAGCTGGTGGAATTTGGTGGGTTATCAGTATGAGAATAGTCCCCTGTCATGGTTATGAGTTTTACCCTTTGTACAGTATGTTAACCTCCGTAGAAATAGCAAATGCGAGTTGTAACGCACGCCTGTGTTAAAATTATGAAGCTTACACGCTTACCAGTGAGTGAAGAGTTCAGTTTGCTATGTACCAAGTAAAAGTGGTTGGAAAAAAAATTAACCAACCACAAGGATACTTGAAACAGTGAAGACAGCGTTCTTCTGATTATATCTATAATTAACCACAGATATGCATATATATATCGTAATTTATTTTTGTCTTTCATTTCTTCCTGAAGAAGGTCACAGTCTGGTGACCGAAAGCTCGAAATAAAATAGTTCGATCAGAAAAACACTGTCTTCACTGTTTCAATTATGTCTATACCTGATCACGCTTCATCTATATTTTTACACAAGGATACTGTTATTGGAGTGCATCCTCTTCTGGGGGCCGGAAAAATATCTAAACTATGAATGCTTTAAATGCATGCACAGGGTTCGAAATTAGCGGTTGTCCGGTTGTCTTGGAAAACCAAAATTTTACTGGAGTAACCAAATCGTGCTGAGTGGTTGTGCCGCGGGTAACCGCAACTGGACAAGCAGTGACTGTAGTCATGTGTAATGCCACGGCTCGTCAGTCAAAAGAAAGAAATACAACAACATTAGAAGTTCCCGAAAAGGAACAGAAGACTGAGATACAAAAACCAGGGAACTTTTCGCTGTTGATACTTCGATTCACTTTTTGTCGCTTTGTTGCCGCCACGTTTGTGCAACGATCCATTAGTCTGCAATGTAGTTATCGGCGCCATCTTTAAAAAAACACGTGCATGATGCCGCCATGTTTATGCCTCGTGATCATGTCGAAATCTCAGTATTGTTCATGTAACTCAACCTAGCCTTGTGGTCGCCCCAGGGAGAACTTGTCTCAGAAATAAATTTCGAACCCTGATGTGTAACGGCCGGCTGTTGAAACGCTTCTGACTACCCTGTTTACGTGCGCTTCATCGACCTAATCGAACCGAATTATTGGTTATGTACTGTATACATCGATATGCTGGCTGTGTCATTTCTCTTATCAAAATACTCTGCATTTTTCTCATTAATTCTTTCAATGTTGAAGGCTGACTGAAATAAATGATGCCAAACAGAAACTTATCGCTGATATCAATAACAAGATTAAACAGGAGATAGAGAAACAAGAGTATAACGTGTATGTTTAATTGTTTATATTATTCGTTTATACAGGAATTTTTGGCAAGGGAAGATAGATATAGTTGTTAACATTAATACCTTAACATAAAAACATTTTGTTGCCAATGCGGCCTACTTGTTACTGTATTTTACAAATTTGAGTTTAAAGTGCCACTGAAATGAAAATTAAGTTCGTCTTATCTGGAAGAACTTATGAAATTGTAACACGCCATCTCTTACACTTCTTACGTATCTCACGTCGTTCTTGAGATATTAACATATGTTTAACATGTAAATTACACTTTGCATACGTCATTGTGTATGATGAGTTATTGTTGAAGTTATTGAACAATGTCACATAAAACTGTGAATGTGGAAGCACTTGCCTTAACACTAAACAGACAAAGTTTCTAGTGATTTAATCGAATAATTTGCAAAGATATACATGATTTTTTTATTACTCATACACTGTGACGAATGCAAAGTGTATTTTACATATCAAACAAATAATATCTCAAGAACGAAGTGAGATATGGAAAAAGTGGAAAAGATGTTGCGTTATAATTTCAAGAGTTCTTTCATATACTAAAAATTTAATTTTCATTTCATATACACTTTAAGCTTTCGTCGTCTATGACTTCAGTCTCATCAGACGCCTATGAGGCCGTGGACGACGAAAGTTTAAACTGAAATTTGTAAATACAATAACAAGTAGGCCTCAGTAGCAATAAAATTTTTATTTCATACCACGTTAGTGAAGGGTTCCATCACTACAACCTTTACCTAGGTATTCTTCATGTAGGAGATTAACGTGGGGTTACTAAACCATGTAGCGTCTCAACCAAATAAAAATTTAGACACGCTGGAGAACCTCGAACTGGAGGATATTTTTCGAGTCGGCAAAAAGTGTTCATTCTGTGAAGATAACCTATTTGCAACAACAAAATTGCTAATAAGCTTCATCCAAGAAACTGTGGTTATTACATAGGTTTAAATGTTTATTCGCACATTACTATTCAGTGTTTCCACAAATAATCTTTAAAGTTTCTTGTGGTGGAGATGAAATTGAATGAATTTGAATAACTTTTCCTGTTTAATTCCTTTGTATTTCCTGAAAAATTCCTAAAAGTCGGAACCCCCCTGTGCATGTCAATTTGTATAAATTGTATTTAACACTAAACCAATTCGCAACAAAATGAAACATAGTACTAAGGAAATTACAAAATTATCCCACAATTTATAATGCAGTAATAACTCTTTAGACTAGGTTTGATTGCCAACAGAACTACAGTCTACAGAAGCTACTAAAACATTACACTGTTATTAATCTTACATACACTTTCATTAAGCAACAAGCAGCTAAAATAAGATTATTCTAAAACTTAATGTGAAAAACACTGTAGTCTCTAAGGTAGTTTTGGCACCAGGTGATATGGTGCAAAAATTCTACAGTTAATCTGTTTTCAATTTTGCAATAAACTGTTTTCGCAATGTAGTCACATCTTCGTCATCAGCATTAGCTTTCATGACATTGTGAAGACCAAGCATTTCTCTTGTATTAAGTTTAACAGTCTCAGTACTGCTGCCTTCAGATGAGCTGGATTTCAAGACTGTCATTTTTGAGCTTAACGGAGCAAGTAAACTTTCATGCTTCAAGTTACATCTGTGATCAGTCTTTATTAACTTTAGTTGGCTAAATGCCCGCTCAGCTGCTGCATTGGGGTATGGTAAAGAGAGTAGCACCTTGACAACTTCAACCAAATTTGGCTTGGCTGGTTCACCAGAAACTGTCTTCTCCTGAAGCCCAATTTGCCAATACTTTTCAGTGCAGAGGTTTTCACTCAAATCTGGGTTAAGTAAATGGCTTCTCCACTCTTCATCAACAGATTGCAACTCACCAACATCAGCCAGGAAAGGCAATGCCCTGTACAATTCACTGAGAGATGGAACTCTTAGATTATATGCCATGTCGGGAGAAAGACAGGATAGGACCTCTAGTTTCTTGCAGTCAATGAACCTCTCTTGGATTTGCTTCACTGCTTCAAATAAAAAATCTCTACATTGAGAGTAAATTAATGGGATCCCAGGGTCATCAGGTCCAAGTTCTTCTCTAATGGTATGCAAGGTATTGGTTGCCAAAACTCCAAGATTTACTTAAGTTGGAGCAACCTGCTTATCACACCTGGATGGATCAATACTAAAAGCATCAGTGATTTTCACATAAGCCACTTCCATAAAATCCAAACACATGGCCTTCATTAATTTTTCCACTTCTGCTTTGAGCTTGTGCAACAGTGGCAGTTCACTCTGAAATAAGACATTAAAAGACACCTACCTCCCTAAATTATAATCCATGAACTCCAAGTAAGCTTCAATGAATATATTATTCAAGCTACTTAGGATGGAATCATTTGTGTGGGTAGGATCTTCAAGTACAACATGCGTGAAGTACAGCTTTAAAGCTGTATATTGCTCCAGAATTCGCTTCACACATTGCTTCATAGATAGCCACCTGTTGTGACCTAAAATAATAGAATATGCAAGAGCCAATTAAGATTAGTTAAAGGAATAAGTAGAGTTGAATGTAATATGTGCAAAATTGCCAAAGTATTTTTACAAATATAGCAAGAAACTTTTTTGGGGGACAAACATATATTTATAATGCTTGGAGGCAGTTCAACGAATAAACTTTGTGTCCACAATAACTTTTCATACCTGGTTTTAAAATTTTCAGTTCAGCTAAGTCTGAAAATGCTTGAAACTCCTTGAAGGTTTCAATTCTCTTGCTGGATAAGCTAAAATGCGAAAATATGTTCCTGCAAAGATCTTCAACAGACTTTGGAAGCTTCATTGACGCATAGGAACTGCAGAAATAGATTAACCCTTTATCGGGCAGGTTTTCTGGAGGTCTCCCCTTGACGAGTAAAATCGTCTGGCGTTAGCCAGAGTAAAATTAATATGTTGCCATTTGGCTACACTGCCCGGTAAAGGGTTAAATGCGATGAACATTTGATTGTCACAATCCATGGATATTTATGCACTAGCATTTGAGCTACTGAATGATTGACACCAAACATCACATTGCAGCTATCAGTACAGAAGCCTATGACACTCGTCATAGGGATAGCTTTTTCCGTCAAACTACCGACGAGAGTCTCAAAAATAGTAGCAGCCTTTCCATTGTGCAATGGTACTAAATCAATCAAAATTGCTTCAACCTTGAAAGTAAGTTTATCAAAGTAAACTCGTATAGCAAGTTGAGACGTGGTGGAACGATCTGTTGTCTCGTCAATAATCAATGAGAACTTGTTGGTTTTAATTTGGAAACGCAAAGTTGAATGGAATAAAATCCTAACACTTGGCGAATAACATTTGTGGCCTTTTGCTTTCCCAAACTGACTTGGCGAAGTGTGTTGTCTAAGGGAAACAAATCTTTGAGAAAAGGAAATTAACGCTCCACATGACTAATGGAAAGGTTATTTTCCACAATAAATGAACGCAGTTTGATTTCCATTTGTGCTGCTTTATCGCGAGATCCCAGCAACGTGCTTAATGGAGCAATGGACTGTTGCTTGATTTGACTCATGTCTTTGTGTTTTTTATTGCTGTTTTCGCACAGGATAATTTACAGGAACAAAGTTTGCACTAGGGAAATCCTGCTCGTATTTCTAGCCAGTCTTTAAACTGATTTTCAGACAGCCAGGAATTTTGAAACCTTTGCTCGTATCTTGCCCTCTTGGACTTGGTTGCTGTGGTTTGCTCGTCAGTGCCAGAAGTCCCCCCGGCGTTTGCTCTGCTTACAGGATTTGCGTTACTTTCGTCGCTTGACAAACTTCTTTCGTCACTATTTTGCATGTTGATGACGAGGCAGTAGCTAGGCAGTCAGTAGTTTGGAATATCCAATATTTAAATTCTTGATGAGAGATTAAACACGTGGCGAGCCGCAAGTAACTTACGTGGTGTTAGTAATATGATTAAGAATATACCTTACTGCTGGGGGCAGCCAGGCAAAAGGTCAGATTGCTTCATATGACCATAATTGGGCATAAAAAACATGAAAGATAATCCAGTTCAGTAACTATGAATTTCCTTCAATTTCCTGAATATTACCTAATTTCCTGTTATTTTCCTTTGTCCTGAAACTTTCTTTTTGCGGTAAAATTTTCTGCAAAAAGGAAATTTCCTGCAATGGAAACGCTGTTACAATTCTACATATTGTTTTCTGGATTTCGGCTGACTTTATTGGTACGTTTGTTTTTTACTACTAGGACAAATTTTGAGTTGAAATTGTTGGAGCTAACACAGATGTTCCGAAATGCTAAGCAAGTTTACGTAAGTACCAAGAAGCCATTCCTTCTTTCGTTTCACCAAGTCTGCAAACATCCATATATTCTAAACATAAGAAACTACAAGCCGTAATTCGCGAAAATAACTTTAACGACGCTGTTCATGAGCTGCGTCTAATCGCATCTTCAGCATGAACCATCCGATAGAAATAATTTGAAGCTATAGTTTTTGACTCACGGCTGATGACAGCGTTCCAGACAAGATTTGGAGGCACAGGGTTATCGAGGAAATGCGTAATTTTCACTGTCTGAAGATCTCCGACATTGCTGGGCTCCAGGGGCTGTCTGGGCCTCCAGTGGGGTGCAGGGCAGTACCCCTTTGGGGGGTCCAGAAAGCGAAGGCCCCGGGAGTAAAATGGTTTTGCGGTTTACACACAAATGAAATTTCGCTTCTCTCGTGCAATTATTGTTTTTTATGTTAATTTCATCCGTGTCTTAGTCAACATCAAATACGTTCTTCCACATGTCGAAGATTCCACGTCAAATGGACGTTTCAACGCCATCATAATTGGTTTACTTTAAGCAGAGCTGCTGTTGACCAGTAAAAAGAACAACGCGTCCCATTCCTAAGAACTACACTGTAAATTTGACAGCGTTCAGAGAACACTTAATAAGTGCAAAGTTACACCAATTTGGTGTAAAATAACAATCTACACTTTATGGGTGTAAATTTACACTCAGTATGTGTATTTGTACCCTTGTCTTGTGTAGCCAGAACACCTCTTTGGGGTAAATCAGGATATAACTCATTTAACACCATTATCGTGTAAATTTACACCACACTATGGTTGTTTTACACCAGTTCTGTGTAAGTTGACACTAGAGGAAGGATAGGAAAACGAACGTTTGGTGTAAACAACAAGGTCAATATTTTACATTGTTCTGGTGTAAATCAACGCCTAGATCACATTAAGTCGAACGTATGTTGACATGCACACTAGTCTTTTATTGAAAATGTTTTTTAAGTCCCATACAATGCCTGCCATCTATGAAAATATCAATGAGAATAAATTTTAGAATATTTCTTTATGAATTTAATAGACGATAGGTACCTAAGTTTACATATCAATACACACAGGGTTGTCAAAAGATATTAATATTAATTATATTGATAAAATAATCAAAAGATAATAATATCAAATAATATCAAAAGATAATAATATTAATTATATAACTCAGTGGTTTGTACAGTACATCGTAAAGTTTACAGAGACAGTCAAAAATAGTTAATAATTTCTTTGTGTACACATGTTACATAACTTTTTACCTGACTGACCGTTTTCGGTAATTTTTATTTTAAAGTGTACACATTTACCTCCAGTACACGAATATTACAATAAACGGACATGATAACGCAGTCGTTCAAAAATATAGATAAAAAATGTTAAAATCTGGAATATCACCCCCCAAGATTTTGTAATTTGTAAATCACGTTCACTTTGACTTGACGACAACTAAATGTGTATTATTAAATGTATAATAGCTTAATCACATTGGGTAATCCTGAATGTGTTCATGTTTCAACGCCAGAAATCTAACGCTCAATAAGCTTTTGACGTGGTATAATTTTTGATCAACACTGGATGATATTGCTCTCCACTGAAACATTTAGCGTAAGTGATGCAGCGTACTTCACCGCTGGAATGGTATTCGAAAATAGCTCAGGAAGAGCTTTCAAAACTCACGAAGTTTCAACTTCCAGCTCATTGCTGTCGTGGAAAATGAAGATCAGAGTTCAAACTTTATGTGGACACCATTCAAACATTCACCCAACTTACCAAACCTTTTTATTCCGGACAACAGTACTCAACCAGAAATTGTGGCTGCAAGCATACCATCAATCACTATAAAGACCTTTTAAGCAGTTTTCAAATGCACCTGGTTTCCACTTCCAGTCCGTTACCATCGTCAAGAAATCATGATCACAATGCAAATTTCGTCCACACCGTTCAACACATTTACCCAGCAAACTGATATTTTCCTTTCAGGGCAACAGAACTCAACCAGCAATTACTTACCGTATCGTATACCACTTCAAAATACCCATTAAGAAATTTAAAGCGCGTGTCGTTTCATCTTCTAGCTCACTGTCATTGTTGGAAAATCTTGAAAACGATGCTCGTGTTGATCAAGACGTCGCTCCTTTGTGATATGCAAATTACATCAGTAAGTACGTCATGATGATTTCTCAACGATGGCAACGGACTGGAAGCTGGAACAGGACGTATTTGAAAGCTCTTTAAAGGCACTTTACTATAGCATATGGTATGCATGCAATCAAGAGGTTCTGGTTAAATATTGCTGCCCTTAACAAACAGGAACAGTGAGCTGGGTGAAAGTGATGAATGGTGGATACACGAAGTTTAAATTGTGACGGATTCTCGACGATGGCAACAAGCTGGAAACTGAAAACAAGCGCTTTTGAAAGCTGTTCATGAGTACTTTGGAATACTTTACCAGTACAACCGTCCGCTGAGTCACTTATGTGATTAATAATCAATTAATACTTTTATGGATGACTATGCCACTAAATGTTTCTCAAAAATCATAGTACATCCAGAAATCTGCGGGATTTGGACTTCCCAATGCTGAAACTTGGTGAGATGGATGTCCTGTATGATTAAGCTGTTATATATACAATAATTCATATTTGTTGATTGTTAAATCAAAGCGAAACTGATTTGTAAATAACCGAATTTTGGGGGTGACATTCCGGATTCTTACATGTTTATCTACATTTTTGGAACGCCCGCGTTATCATGTCCATCTATTCTAAAATTCGTGAACTGGAGATAAATGTGTACAATTCGAAACAAAAATATCGAAAACGGTCAATCAGTTAAAAACTTATGTAACATACTGTGTCCACAAAGAAATTATTAACTACTTTTGACTGCCACTGTACGTTCTGCAAAAAGCAGAATTAAGTTTCTCCCCAAATGTTTTCGTTTCTCATGCCGGGTCAGATAGTCGCCTTTGTGACCCTCAATGACCGGAGACCCGTCTCTTATCTGGAACGCTGATTTCAAACCCTCCAGTGGCGTTAACAAAGACCAGGCTTCCTTGCGGGTAAACAGACATCTTTGCTGCTTAGTTTTTTGTAACAAGCGTTTATATAGCGCGAAAGTGCATGTGGATAACTCTCAATTTATCAATAAAGATTTAATAAAAAAGAATTAGACAGGACTCCAGAAAGATTCGAGTCCAAGTTGACGGAGAAACTGTATAATTATTTTTCAAGATCAAAAATGAAAAAATTAGTGTGCTGTCAGCGTGTTTTTCTGTGCTGTAACCTTAAAATTGCACTGCTCTCAGCCAATTGAGAATTTTTTCATGTATATTATTAGTACAAGGTGCGAATTGATGGTTTGCACGTGACGTCACGGCGGCCATGTTGGTGGAACATTAACAAAAGAATATCATTAGATACCATTGTTTGTGGCCGCTGTTTATTTGTCTTCTGAATCCTGAGAGATTGATTACAAAACCATCAATGTAAATATCGCTACAGACCTGTAAATACTTTACGATTTAGTTAAATACATACAGTATTTACCATGCGGATGTTTGTGTTGACTGCGAGAATTTCTCTGTGACACAATTTGACGAAAATGAGTCTGTCACTCAAACGTAGCTCGAAACGCAAAGTCATGAGTTCAAATCCCACTCTAGTTAGAAAATATTTGAACCATATGCGTGGTGCTTAGTAATATTGAAAAATTTTTATTTCATTTTCCATGCAATTTAATAACTCGGGTGCAAAGCATCAAATTTCCACTGTACCTTGCAACAGCGGACATACAACAAAGAATAGTTGTAGCCAAGGAGTCAATGTGTTGCAGCCAGGTATATTGATAACTCCAAATACTTCGGGTAGCCTGAGCACGAATCCTGCTTTGTAAGGGCTTCTTAGATCATTTGGTTGGATGGTAGAAATTTAAGATGGCATATTCAGTGCAAAAAATAATACTCAAGCTCCAAGAAAAATTTTCTTATAAGATGATATGCAAGGAGTGAGAAATCCACAGGTCAGTCCGGAAGAATGCACTGTTCCCAGCTCAAAAGATGGCTTTTATGTGTATGTAGAGGGGCAAAGACCAGTGGCAGAAAACGGGAACTTATCGAGAGGTTAGTTTTGTGTGTAAAGCCATATTGTATCATATGACAGGACGATACGAAGCAATTAACATTCTCAGGCATTTTAAGTGCCGCAAACAGGCACTTTTGCTCAAAATACGACGCCGAAATGGATGCCATTTTGAAGGTTTTTCCACCAAAATATCCCAGAATGGTCACTTCGTCAAGCCTGGACCCGGTCTCCCCGACGTTTCTGGAGTGTCAATTAGGTTAACTTTTTCACGCAACTTTGAGTGAATCTTCAGGTGAATCGTTGGAAACTGTCCCATGCTCCCATTCAGACAATGAAGCAATTTCTACTCAAGTCAGTATTCCATGGCTCGTATAGTTTATATTGTTAGCCACCCCTTGGAAAAAATTTTAAGGGGGTCCACTACCAAAACAATTTTTTTGCGATACTTTCAGTGAAATTAAAAGCCATCTATACTAAGATGTTGGCGATGCTTGCTAAACTAAAATATAAGGTTATTTTGAAAATTGTTGTCATAGTTACTAGGAATCACCACCCCGAAAGGAAAGAATAGGGTCAATTTATAAACGTGATAACTTGTCAACGAATCATGATAGAAGACTGGAATAACCTGTAATTTTTGACCCATAATAATGTTGAGGAGGTGAACCTAAAATCTCTTTGGTACGATATACTCTATGCCTTTAACCTAAATTTT
>JBAHVQ010172806.1:0-18215 GCA_036872915.1 Nanipora kamurai
TGGTAAGGTCAAGCTTTTAACCCTTAAACGCATGAAATTTTTTCTTTTCTTCTGTGTTCTCTCTTCGTTTTTGCTTTATTCTCTCGTTTGTTATTTTGTTCTCTCGTTTGTTCTTTTGTTCGTAGTGTCCGATATATCGCCACTGTGCATTAAAGTCTTAATTTACGAAGTCGCTTGGGGTCACTTGCTTGTTAGCTATAACATCGGACAACTAAAAGATCTCCCCAGGAAGAAAATTTAGAGATTAAACGTGCGGGGGAAAAAAGAAGACTTTCACAAATTTGAAATACAACTTAGGCATCAAAGAACTTGTATTCATGTAAAAACTTTACCCAAGAAGTTGGTGAAATGGGACGATAGTTATGAAATGTTATCTTCGTGTCTCTGTGTGTTGAACTATGTTGCGTCAAAATTAAATCGCTGACTTTTCATGCTTCAGGGGCGTGTAGGGAACGCAGGCAACCCTGGAAGAAAGGGAATGAAGGTGATATACATTATCAGTTTTAAATACTGTTATTATATACTATATATTCTTTGTGTACAATATACTGTGAATTATATGATTTTAAATACTATTGATTTATGATTGTTTTAGGGTGATCCTGGTGAACCAGGACCAGATGGGAAACCTGGGGATTCTGGTGAACAGGTGAGGTAATGATAGCTGTTGTAATTGAAAATTGTATGTCAGTAGGTTTTGAGATTTCTGTGAAAGTATTTAGTGTGTTTTTATTGTTGCGGTTGTTATTGTTGCTGTTGTTGTTGTTATTGGTGCTGTTGCTGGAGGTGATACTGTTACTGCTGTTGTTATTGTTTAGTTGTAGTTTTTATTAATATGATTACTGATGTGGTTATCTTTATATCGTAATTAACAATTGTTCATTAATTTGTGAACAATTTGTATAGGGAAAGCCTGGCTATGCTGGAGATCCCGGGCTGCAGGGAGAACAGGTTGGTAAAGGTCTTGCTGTAAAAACTGCCAAAACGAAATTTTTCTGGTTTTCAGTTCCCACTGTGATTTTGTTGACAATTAGCTTGCGTTAAAAAGAATATCTCAAAAATTAACGACAAGAAATCAAGTAAAAGAAAGAATATTTGTTCTCAGTATAACTCGTTGCATGTAGATCTTAATTGAGGATCGAGTCTCCCTTTAAGTCAGATAAAATGATGTGTACTACGTATACATGGCGAGAATTTCGACCCTTTAAGACAGTTTTAAAAATTTATATCTCGAACTTGCATCGAGATCTTAAATAACTTGCGAATGGTTGGACGAAATTCGCCCATTCTCCCGTATTGTAATTACAAATATGGATATAAGATTACCCTGATAAGTTAGTACAATTTAGATCCCAATACAATATTTCAGTTGAAAGAATCTTACTTATATTCATTGTGCAAAGTTTGAGTTTTCATTTGTCTTTAGAGAGAACGATGGTTCTGCACAGGGCCGACGGAAGTGGGCGAGGTCGGGTGGCTTTGGTCTTCCCTGTAGTAATGCTGTCAATAATTTATCAAAGATGTTCGGTTGTGCTGTGTAAGCTGTGGCAGATGAAAGTACTATGAAAAATTCTGAGCTCTGAGCGCCGTTTTCTGAGTATTTACAATAGAACTCTGACAAAGAATATTACCTCGAAACGTTTGAATTTTTCAACAATAATTCAACAGTCTACCAACCTTGTAACTTTCAGCCTGTTTGTATGTCTGTTTGTCGGTCCGTCCGTCCTACCGGTCTGCCTACATTCACGCCTGCTTTCTGTAGTACCTCGGTATCTTAGCGGTAGCTCTCTCAAGGCTTGGTATGCAATGACCACTGGTTGGCTGAAACAATATTGGTCATGTTATACTGAATGATATTACCGTAATAAAGCGTTTTACCTGCTCTCGTCTCCAACCCAAAAAACCAAACGCTATTTCATATTATTCGATATTGTTTTACCTTGTTCTTCATTCGCTCACACGTCGACGATAACTATTGTTCTTAAAATATCATCATGTTTGTTTTATCCATTATAAGGGACCCAAGGGAGAAAGAGGGGAGAGAGGATCGGTGGGACTTCCTGGTGATCCTGTAAGTACAATTAGTTTAGATTAAAAAGTCAATTTTTATATCATTGTACTCTATGTGGTCGGCTATGAAGGCGATGCTGGTAGGTCGCATGACTGTTGAAAAGCATAAAATTATTGGGATCCCTGTACCAAATGCAGACGATGTAAGCTCATGTATCGTTTGCTTTGGGCCAGACAGACCATGAGATATTATTGAACTACTGAATGCGAAATTTTCAGCTGACCTGGGTCGAAACCATGTACAGTGATAGGACATCAACACAGTGATCGCCATGGTAACTGTAGCGACAACTCCAAGGCAATGACTTATGAAATACTGGAGCCAAAAATTGTATTTATTTATCCCAACCTTGTATCGTGATGTATCATAAAACCTTCTTGTATCATACTTGTTCCTTTTACGTGACACTACAACTGGTTGACAGAAATAATACCCACGAGTGATCCGTTCACTAATGTATATTTATTTTTGGAAACAACAGATGAGCTAGCGTTGGTCATGCTAATTTCACGAAGCTACTAGTTTGGGAAAATTAGTTACTTCGTGAAATTAAGTTAGGATACTCACATTGAAAAGTTACATGGATAAGCGATGTTACTTGCTCCAATACTGACTTGAACCTTACAAATAAAATTGCACCCCGTGGCATGGCAGTCAGATATCGTTTGTTAATTTTGTTTTTTTCATTCACGGAAAAGCTGATTTTCTTGTGATTCCAATGTACACCTTTGTTTCTCATCAAGTGCGGGGAAATAGCACGAGGGAGGTCAGGAGGTTTTCAAAAAACGTTTGACTCCAATCTTAATGTTAACCGCTGCTATAAAATCCCGCCCTCGTCTGTTATATTTAGTAGTCCCTGCAACAGTACTTTAGTAATTGCATGTAATACTGCACTGTGTGTCTTCGGCTTTAGTATCTTAGAGGTGCAGGAGATTTTTGTAATTTTTTCAATCTTAAATCTTTATTATTGCTGTAGGGTGACCCTGGAGATCCGGGACTACCAGGAAGGCCAGGAGAAGTAGTGAGTTTGTTTTTCTCAAACAGTTTTTTTTAAGTGTTAGAAAATCTCAAGTGCATTCATAGAAACGATATTCTTATCGTAATGAAATTGATAGTAATGAAATCGGGACAAAATTTTAAGGCTCCACAACTAAAAGTTTTGGTAAGTTAAACTTTTTTATAATAATTGCTGAACACAAAGTCTGTTCATGTGTTCTATCAGACGACCAAGGGACGTTCGTCAAGCTCGTTTCCTCAGAAAAACTTTTCTGAGCCCTAGACGGGAATCGAAACCCGCAACCTTCTGATGACCGTCTAGGACTCAGAAATCGTTTTTCTGAGGAAACGAGCTTGACGAACGTTTGTTAGTCGTCTGATATATACCTAGCTCCCACATGAAAAGACTTTGTGGTCAGCAATTAATATTTCAATCATTATATCATATCGTGCCTGCCCGCTTAGGAAGTACATATGACGAACTTGCACCTTAGCTCACTGTCCAAGTCTTGGTAGCTCAATGGTTAGAGCGTCTCACCGGTCATCAAGAAGGTTGCGGGTTCGATTCCCGTCTAGCGCTCAGAAATCGTTTTTCAGAGGAAATGAGCTTGACGAACTTTCGTTTTGTTTGAACTTTTTCACTTAACTTTTCGAAGTTAAGTTTTCATTTTGTAGAAGACAAAAAATCTTCTAGGTATTTGGTATATGAGATAAAAGACGTCATGCTAAACAAACTTTAGCATAATTTTTTTATTTTATCAACAGACAACATATATTAATCGTGAGAAGTTGTTTTCAGAAAGCTTGATGAAAAATTTACGCATTTTAAGTAAATAGATAGATAATAGCTGCTGTTTTGAACTCATTTAATTTAAAGTTTTTTTACCGCCAGGGAACATATGTATATATGAATGTCTCACATGCGAAATTTTGTACTGTACCGTTTTATTGTGGATTAATAACTGATGCGCAAACAAATGCTGTTAGCATATAAGGGAGAAATCTTCATTTACTTGACTGATTTTGATTCTTAGGGATTACGAGGAATAAATGGTCTCAAAGGTCCAGTTGGAGTCAAAGGCAGGCCGGTATATCAAATTGAAGTGACGTTTCGTGCTACGTATGTCGATTGGCAAGTTAAAAATTTATTCGTCATTATTTTATATCCAGGGCACCGCGGGACTTCCGGGAATTCCTGGCAATCCTGGACGGAAGGGGAGGCGTGTGAGTACTTAGATTATAACTATACATCGTAAGCAATCGCCTCCTGTGAGCAACTTCATCTCATAAGCACCTACATTCTGTAAGCGGTAAGTTCTTGCAACCGAGAACTCCCCACAAACAGCAATCTCTTATAAAAGTGACTCCTTCCAGAAACCACCTCTTGCAATTCTCACCTCACCAAACTACCACCTATTTTGTCGATAACTTTTCTCCGTGACCACCTCCCATCCTATCGTATTAACGTGTCTATGGCATGAAAACAACATAAGTTGAATTTTTCCAGCATTTAAAAGTACATTCAAGATTTTTGTTTTTGTCAATTTCCGGAGACATTTAGGATTTTAAAATATGAAAACATACTTGACATATAACGTAGACACTGACTGAAGAAAAATCACAAAATATATGGGGAAGTAACTAGTCAAAACTACTGAAATAAGCCCAAGAGTAAAGAAGCGGTCGAAAACTAAAATTGGTAGAACTGACGATTCAAACGAAGGCCTTCGTCGGAGTGAAACGTAATCAACCTGAACCTGAGAGAATCATTAGATGTTCGTGAAAGTTGATCGCCCAGGATAGTGTAGTCTTGAGAAAGACTGTTGATGGAGGTGATTAGCGTTTCGACGGCCTTAGTTTGAAGATGGCCGCCGCTGAGGCCGTCAAAACGTCAGTCACGTCCGCCAACAGTCTTTCTCAAGAATACACTAATCTGAACGATCAACATTCACAAATATCTGAAGGAACCGTTTAGTTACCGACGCCTTTTAACCTGAAAAAATAAAATTGTAATTTCTGACTTCTTTTATAAAGAATAAATATAAATTTAATCAGAACTTCTCACATACATATCATTTATTATAGTTATGCAAGGCCGCAGTAAACGTTGTTTGATTAAGAGAAAAACTTAAATCTGATTGTTGCAAACCCACACCTTTTTTAAAGGACTACCTCTGCTGAAAAAAATATTGATATTCAATCTGTTATCTTTACCTAGATATGTTTTAATATGCATACTTAAACTATTTACCAGAATATAATTAGCAATTTGGGTGCCAAATCAACAAAGTGCAGTTAGCATCATGAGATTTGCTCAAATTTAGTCCTCTTCTTTTCAACGTCGATTTACCTTTGTGATCTTCACTTTTCAGGGTCCTAAAGGTTCTTCTGGAGAACCAGGACTAAAAGGATACCCTGGTCCTAAAGTAAGTAACGAATACTTGCGTAGTACTAACAAGCAAATAATTGGTTAAAAGTCAGAGAAATTGAAAATAAAGAACCGTTGGTCTTTCTCTTTTTCTTGTCTATTATTTTAAGAAAACTAGATGAACTTATTTTTACGAAACAATGCGATGCGGATAAAGTTTAGATACTCATAAAAATTTGTTTGTAACCAAATATTTTTGTCAAGTTAACCGTTTAAGTGGCAGATTTTCGGGAGATAAAAAAGTAAAGTTCCTTAATTGATACTGGATAACCCTATCAGCTAAACTACGCTGTTCTCCCTCGAGGTCAGGTGAGGCCATCCCTCGTGGGTCCAGTGTTACTACAGAGAACCGGAATACCCAAAGAAAACCTACGAATGTTTGCTAGAGTCAACCTGGACAGCACTCTTCTCACATGTAACCTGATCAGAAAACTACACGGAGCCGGAATCGAACCCAAGTCGCATAGGTGAGAGGCTACCACTGTGCCACCAACACCCCTCATTTTACTTGTCAGGTCGTACCTTGACGAGAAAAGTTGTCTGGTGTTAGCCAGAGTAAAATTAATAAGTAGCAGGTTTGCCACTGCATCACACTGAAGGGATAAGTTATTAGAATTGCCAATGCGTAACAATGGTAACTCCGAATCCTCTATCAAATATGGGGAAGACATCCGGAGTTACTATGTCTATCGTGTATTTTATTTAAATGTTCGATGTTTTCCGTAACTTCTTGCAGTTCAAGTATTTCTTTTTGTCTGAAAGTGTATTCTGACAAATCATTTTTTCTCCGCACTTTGAGAATTATTATACTCAAGGTTTTCTTTTTTGGGTTAAATGGTGGAAATATAACTTCCCACAAACCGGTTTAATGTGGTTCTCGAAATCAAGTTTACGTAAAAATTAGCGAAAATGAAGTAATCTAAAAGCATCCGGAATATTGGTATTTTCCGTATTGTGTACAATTATTCAAGAGTTGAATTTTAAGCGCTTCTATTTTTAGGGATCAGTTGGAGATCCTGGAAGAAAAGGTGGTAAGGGTCAAGGAGGACGACGGGTTAGTATTTCTTTAATCACTTGAGTTTTGTTGTTTGTAACTTTATCTTCAATTCTTTGTTGTTGGCGCTTGCTTAAAAGCGAATAAAAAGGGAAACTAAAAATAAATTCCGTCGCAAAATCAAATAATAACTTCATTCAGGCGGTACTTACAAGTACTTCAGTTACGACACAATCTGGCTATTTGCTGTGTTGTAAGAACGCTCGTTTGATTATTGGATACATTTTATCTTCAGCATTTTCTCTTCTTAGTTATTTTACTTATTTTGTTAATTTTTATTATTTTAATTGTTTTATTTTCTTTCCTTTTTTCTTTCCTTTTTATCTTTTTCATTATTTCTTCTTCTGTTTTCTTTTTATTTTCATTTTCCTTTTCCACTGTTCTCATGTTTTCCCTTTCCTCTTCATATTGGTGTTCAACTTAGTCGGCTTTCTAACTCGTGAGATTTTTACTGATTTCTTCTTTTTCTTCTTTTTTTTCTTTTTAGGGTCTCCGAGGACCACGAGGAAGACCTGGAAAGAGAGGAGTTAAAGGTGAAGATGTATGTACTTATTAGTGTGACGCTTTTAACGAGAATGCACGTCCGTGCTTCCTATCAACAATAAATACTATAAAAACCAACACATTCTTGAGTCTGTAATTTGTGCTTATTTTCGTGGATTTTTGGTAATACTATAATACAAATCAATGTTAATTCTTTTTCAAAAAGATATTCAACACTATGGACCAATCATTCACGGATAAGAATAGGCAATCTGCCTCTGTTTGGTCAACCTAGCTAATGCAAAAAAGAAAAATGAAAGTTTTGAAGGCGTGTATTAGCACGAAAATTATGTTACAAAATTTTGTGGAAACTCCATGTAGATTAATTCCCTACTAAGGGGTTCTTCTGCCGACGTCGGACGCAACAGGAATACTTCCTCCTAGATTGTTATTTAATTTACGTGATGTTACAACAAAAGTTTTTTCATATTTCATTTTTAGGGTCCTGACGGACCGCCTGGAGCAAAGGGAAGGATGGGTTTGACCGTAAGTCGTTTAAACGAATTATTTTATAAATTTTAGTTTAAATGGTTAATAAAAAATGAATAAAAAATAATAAAAATAATAAAAGAGGCAGACATAGTGGAAGGAAGGGGAGAGCAAAGGCACGAAAAGCTATTTAAATAGTACAATTGAACTTGCCTGAACATGCGACGAAGGCTCATGAAGGCTGCAGATAGCAACCAAAAATTTAGTTTAAGTTTAGTTTAAAAAATCTTCAATAAAAATACTTTTTAAAAAAACTGAAAGGAAACAAACTAAATTGATTGTACAAGTATTCATAAGCAAAAGAGATACATGTAGGTAAATAAGCCATTGTTAAATAAGCATAATAAACACATTGGTGTTGCAGAACGTTGGTACAACTACAGACCAATTTGTATAAATATCACAATGCATCATTGTACATGCATAGTCTCAACTTCATTCTTCTGAATTCAATTCAAGTCCGTTCATTGTGCCGAACTTTTGTGTTTTTTCTATAGAATTCAAAAGAATCAAGTAAAGGTAGCGCGTGTAAACCGATGCATTGTGGTATTTATGCAATCGGTCTACGAACGTGGAGCTTCGTTATGTAAAATAGTACGTAAATGAGTAGAAAAACGGAAAAAAGAGTAAGGAGACAGAAAAATAAAAGAGTAAAAAAGCAGTAATAAGATTTTAATAAACAAGTAAACAAAATTATAAAATATGCGAACGAATAGAATAAGAAATAAACTGGCAAACGTAGGGTAGAGCTAATTCAAGAAAACCTTTAAAGGATCATGTCTAATATATTTTTTGTTCCAGGGAGATAAGGGTGATCCGGGATATCCAGGAAGACCAGGACAAAAAGGAAGTCGTGTAGGTAACTGTTTTAATATATATAATCGACAATAACATTGAGTAACAGGTCAGAGTTATTTTTACACAATCTTTGGTTTTAGGTCACACGAGTTCCTAATCCTTTAATACCTTCTGTTTACAGGGTTATGATGGGTTTGAAGGATTTTCTGGTCTTCCAGGACCAATGGTTAGTTTCAACTGGTGTAACTAGAGTTTTTATTATTTTTTTCTGTGTAAAGGCAGGGCCAACCGTTCGAACATTGTTGGACCACATCAGGCAGCAAACAATGTCATAATGAATTCAAGTTTTTGCCCCGCACTCAAAGAACAACAAGAATCGTTGTGACTGTGCGTCGTGCTTTCTTGTTGGTGAAAAGTTGAATGAAAATTTGCATTTGTTAACATTGTTCGTTGCCTGATGTTGTACAACAATGTTAGAACATTTAGCCCCGGCTTAATGTTTACAAAATGAGTGGCCGTTGTGATATCAGATATACAGATACGTTGCCAAGTCGAGTGTCCTTATATCCCGATACAGAACGGACACGAATTTTGTAAACAACTTATAAAATGTTCATTATTACGCCATTATAGATTAATATTTAGTGTAAAGAAAAATTAAAACAAGTTATTCACACCCGAAAAAGTTTAATTTCAGTATGAGTTCTTCGTCACTGCTACACTAAATTCTGATCTTGCAAACGTAATTTTTGCTTCACAACCACGCTTCTTTCAAAACTACGATTTTGATGCTGACTTTCTGATGACCTATCCATAGGCTAACGTCCTGGGGGTCTGCCTACCTGCTCCAAAGGCCTTTGTGATGTATCTTTGAGAGGTTCCTAACGCTTGCGCGATTGCTGACAGGTCTTGAAAAAATGAAGCGACCAATCACATCGGGCACAATTACATTATCAAGTTTCCAAAGAAGTATTAAAAATTTCTAAGATATAAGTACTCTGACATCTACGTTAAAATCTCGTACAACAGTCGCAAGTTTTCTGCAAATTCCGAGAAGAATCCTCACAAACGACAGGCTGCTATGCGGATTTTTTGTCCTTGCAAAATTTTTACAAGATCTAGCTGGTTTTCTCGAAACTTACTTTCCCGTGGTACGTGGGCTCAAGGAACAGGATGACACGTCACGTTTTTGCCGATAACAGGGATGGTTCCTCATCCAAAAATGTCTTTATGGAAATACAATTTATATTCAAAATATTTGACGTACTTTTGATTGTGTTTCCTGTAGGGAACTCCAGGTCAACCTGGTGCCAGGGGTCAGCCTGGAGCACCGGGCATTCCGGTAAGAGAGAATGCTTAATTTTATGATAGTTTTCCTGGCACAAGTAACGGCAGTGTGTAGTGATATGAGTAGTAATAGTATCAAATGATGATATGCAGGGACATAGCTTGGGCCGCCGTCCAATATTTATGATGGGTTCTTTTACAGAGCGGTTACTCGCTTCAGTGCAAGTGTTTCAAGTTGTTCATCAATGATGGATTTGCTTTGATCGAGTTAAAATATTTATTATAACCGAATATTCTAACCAAAAGAGTTAGGAAACTGCCGCAACTAAAGTGTAAAGATTCTGACGTTTCGAGCGAAGGTCCTCCGTCGGATTGAAACGTAAAATCCAAAAAAAGTAAGTGGTGTTTTTATCGTGAGAAGATATCGTGTGACAAAAAGACGACCGATAGGATTGACAAATCGATAACAAATCAGTTAGTGAGATGTAAATGATGGATAGTCATTTGCTATTTTAAAACGTCGATCAGTTAACCGAAAAGGGGAGGATCCAGCAGAGGCTCCAAGGGGATGGTAATATGCAGAAGTTAAAATAAAAGAAAACCCAAGACTGATCAGGAACATTTTCTAAGATTTTATTTATTTTAGTTGGTTATGTACTTATTCAAACAGCTCACGACATCTCGACCTTTTTGTGTAAATGATGATAAAAAAATTTAAATGGAAATTCTATATATAGAAAGAGTAGCGTAGAATTTAATTTGACTCCTGGTCATCTAGCGTAATACTACAAGATATTATTTACTGTTTTCTTTTTTTGGTTCGGTATAGAAAACTATTGTCACTTGGTCTCATAAATGACCTGCGGCCTTTAGCCGTCTTTGGAGACATAGGGAAAATATTTTTCAACATGTCCTTTCTGCCAATAATTAACATATAAAAATAGTTTGCTGCGTAAGCAGTATAAAACAGCGTCGAAAATCAAAAAGTTTGGCAAACTGCCGAACTTTTGTTCAAAAATTCTAAAATTTGTAGAATCCTAAAACTTTTAAAAATTTTCAACAAAATTTGGACAGTCTACCAACCCTTATAACTTTCTACAAACTAATTAACGTATATGAATTATTCGCATAGTACACCGTCACTTAATCGCATTACTTAGGAGAACCGACCTAAGTTAACCATTGTTTTTTCAGGGAGAACCTGGAAATACTGGACCGTCAGGACCTCCGGGACCATCTGGACCGAAGGTGATCACGTGTTCTATTATTTTAATCGGATTGCTACGTTGCTACCAGGCAGATTTATTTTGAGACCAGTACTTCGACTCCAGCGTCTACTGCATGTGATGAGGTCTAGCTCCTTAGTTCTTAAGCATTCTTGTTGTATAGTTTTTGGCAAAATGTCACTAAATTCACTTCAAATGAAAGGTTCAGCTTCATCATAGGACTGTTTTACCAGTATATCAAGACCGCTGTACGATGGACTGCAGCCAATGTTTAAAACATGGCAACAGTATCTCCGATAACCGTTAACTTGTTTTGGATCACGTAAGCGTTACTCCCCCGCCTATACGGGAGGACAAATACTTGAGTGATCCCTTTTCGATCATTTTTATTGTGCCTTCATTTTCTATTCAGATTTTCAAAAAGCTATAATTCCCAAAACATGACACTGTTATCTTGAGAAAGAAGAACCAATATATAAATGAGATGCTGCTAAGTTCTCAAGAGAACTGTATGTGATGGTAAACGAGCTAAAGAAGAGAACTCACTTAGATTAAATAAAATATTTAAGCTATCTTTAAGTATTTCCGACGCATTTCGCGCGGTCTCCACTTCAGAGCTTCATTCAAATTTAAAAAAACCTACCGAAGTAACGATTTACGATAGTTATAAACCTAAAACACCAAGAGAGGGTAGTGATTAAACTAATATTTTGGAGCTTTGTTTTCGAAATTGACATTCGCTTGGAGAAATTGGTCAAATTAGCTGGTGATCTCATTACTAGAACGAAATTCTTTATCTGAGAGAAAACATTGTTTAAAATTTTTACACTCAAACAACACGAAACGTGTGTAGAGAGATTTCACTGTTGTTCATGACAAATTTTAACAGAAACAAATACTCAACAAGGTAATAATGCCACTTGTTTTTAGCTGGCATATCTGATGTACGACTCATTTCGTTTTTTCAAATCATTTTAATTATGTAGGGTAATGAGGGTCCACTGGGAATACCAGGACCCGCATCAACAACCACTGGAACTGGACCTCCGGTAGTACATCAGTGTTCTTTTGATCCTAATAAAACGTGTAGCCACCGTAATTGTATTAATTAACATCAATATAACAACTTAATGATGTCACATAAATTTGAATCTTGTTTTCTGTAGGGTTTTCCAGGACCCAGAGGACAAAAAGGAATGCAAGGGGAAGAAGGTGAAAAAGTTAGTGTTATATTTCTCCGTCTATCATCCCAGTTGTGAATCGTTTTTAAAGTATTAAAGTTTCAAATAAAGAAAACTTTGTCTGCTCCTCACTTGCTTCCCTCTTGGATATTAAAAAGACTCGTCGGGAAACTTGCTCATTTACACTTCCCAAAATGTAAAGTTTCAAGATAATTTGTGAACTAATCGCAAAGATATTCACAATTTTCTGAAAAGTCAAAATGTTTAGTCAATCTCATGACCTCGTAGATACGTATCAAGTAAACATAGTATAAAGATAAAAGCCCAGCTCAAAATACTTACGTGTAACGCCATAGAGAACTTCAAGACAAATAGAAAACTTTAAAACATGTTTACTAACGTTTCGTTGCGAGCGTACAACATCTCAAATCTGTAAATTAATACTGTGAAGATGTTGCACGTAAGTATTTTGAGCTGGGCTCTTATCTTTATTCTAGATTTACGCTTTCCGCCCGGAAAATCCATAGCTAACATATGAAGTAAATCTGAGTACCTAAAAAACAAAGAATCGATGCAATTGAAAAACCAGGCGGAAAACGTATTCGAATGATGAAAATCAAGGCCCAGCAAAAAATTCTTAAGACAGGCATATTTGTGTCAAAAGGTTTATTTAGATCTAACTTTTCGTTGCTTACAACGATGCGACGCAACATCTTCAGAGAATGAGACATAATAGGATGAGGAAATCACTGAAATATTTAAAAAACAAAGAGAGCTTTGGATTAGCTGTAAACACCATTCGCTATCACACTAGCATTTCTTTCAAACAAAGTAAACTTAACTTCCACTTCATATAGGGAACCATTTTACGCAACACAATTTGATACAAAATTTCTCATGAATAAAACGAGGGAGGAGAATTAAAAACCTTTGGTGCAAATGATAGTGAACCAAACGTGCGCACGAAGCCATTGGCCAACTGGCATTGCAGTGGTTAGGAATCTGCAATTAACTAATTAACGGGAGAAAATTTCCTTACGTGATTATTAACTGGCCGGTACTTCTCGTGTATTCAATCCTTTCCACTACCGTCATTCGGGACATCTGTAAAGCTCTAATAATAATTTTGTTTGTACAGTGCCGAATTAACATATTGTGGATTACGGGGAAGACAGCTATCCTTAACAAAAAAAATTCGACTCATGGCTTCCTAATTTCCGCAAAGTAAAGCTGAAAATAACATATTTTTAGTTACGTCTTGGTAGTTGTTTTCGTTAATGGTTCTCAGATCACTAAACTATTGATTTAGGGAGAGCAAGGACAACCGGGACCTAAGGGAAGGCCTGGGCCGGATGGTCCAAAGGTAAGGACTGAAATTCATTGGACGGACTTGCGATTTAATTTAATATGTAGTGATATCTGACACGATGTTTATTCGTTGAGATATGATGTGATGTGGTTTAATGATGGTGATGTAGTTTCGTATTGTGTTAAGGAAAATTTACCATTCTCCCCTTATGGCAGGAAATGAATCAGGTGTTAAGGTAATTTTCAGGTGTAAGGTGATTTCCGAATATCAGAACCATATACGCTTTAGACCTGACCCGCACAGGTCGTGAAAATTACAACTGATCGGCCTCCGGATTGGAATTGCTCTCGCGAACTTGGAAATCGAGGGCGGAGCCCTACTTACTGGGATGCGATGTCTGTTGCCGACACTTTAAGTATTAATTAACGGTAGAGAGGAAATTCCATGATTAAGCTGCACTACGAAAGTCAATTCAAGAATTTAACTCGAACAGGATTCGAGGTTGCATCCTCGGGTTTCCAGACCGCGACTCTTCCAGTTGATTATTCAAGCGAGTTTAGAACTCCTATCTTGGGTTTTCACTAGTTGGTTAACATGCGCTTTAATAAAAGACTCAATGATTTCCTTAATTTTTATACTGATGCGTTCTGTACAATTTTACGTTTCCTTAGGGTAACCGAGGACCTCGAGGAGAACCTGGAATAATCGCTGTTGAGGTAAAGCATAATACGTTCCATGATGGACAATTGTAGAATATTTGGTCTTCCTGAAGTACCCTCCGGTGAATTAAGTTGGTTCCCTTAAGTAATTTTAAACCTGGGATTGGTAACAAACAAAAGCTCGTTACGTATGCGTAGATAACGATCTGGTTGAGTTTTCATTCTTTTGCGACAGTACTGTCCGCGTTAATACAAATATTACATTTTTGGATGTTTACTTCTGTGAATTTCTTTTAACTTTGTAAATGAAGCAAACAGAATAATGTAACAATATTTTTGATTTTCAAAGTATTAAAGAAGACCGAATGTTTTAAAATTCACTAGATATATTACCAAAAATCTGACTTGACAACTTGCCCTAAAATGCCACCATCTTTTACACTTTATACATATCTCACGTCGTTCTTGAGCTATTAAGATTTGTTTGATATGTAAATAACACCTTGCATACGTCATGGTGCATAATGAGTTATTATAAAATTAGCAATATTGTTAAAGTTATTGAATGATGTCACATGAAACTGTGAATGTAGGTGTACTTGCCTCATAACTCCAGAACCAGCCGACAACTTAAGGAAATAAAGGAAGAAACAAACTCCGAATAATAACGTCATCTTGAAAACTCAAGATATCAGCTAAGATGAAGAGAATTGCAATGAAACTGTGATAGTTCGTCTTTATTTAAAAGACATCATTTGACAGACTGACTCGTTGTAATTCTCTTGATCATCAGACAGACTTGCTCGTTGTAATTCTCTTGATCTTAGCTCATATGTTGACCAGTCATAAAGTATTTACTTGAGGGGATGGAGGATATTTAGGGGAGGTATGTAAAAACATTCGATACTTTTTGGTGGGGCATGAAAATTTCTATTTCTCCCAGGGGGCACGAACAATAGGATTTGGATAGGAGAATTTCAAAGTATCGCTAACTCACACAAAGTATGTGCAGGTCAGGGGGGTATGACTATATTGACAAACACTGCTAGGAGAGTATTAAGTTTTTCCTGGCAGTTTTGGGTGGGTACGAAAATATTTACCAAAATGTATCATTTATCGTCCACCCACTCTAGTAAATACTTTATGACTGGTCCCTTGATATTTCAAGAACGAAGTAAGATAAGTAAAAAGTTTAGAAGGTGTTGTATTAAATTCCAAGAGTTCTTTCATATAAGAAAAACTTAATTTTCACTTCATATACACTTTAAATACATCCCATTCTCAACTTTAAATTATTTTTGAAATGAACCTTAATGACGACTGCATGTAAAAAGCGCAACTGTTGAGATCCATCTTAACACTCGCCTTCCTCTTTTCTATATTTATCTGTTGAAAGGGATCGCAGGGACCAAGAGGCAGTAAAGGTGAAACAGGGGGACCGGTAAGCCAATTCAAGACTTGTGTCTTCGATATCAGGACAAGATTTTATTTAAAGTACTTGTGCAGCCCTTATAGTACTTATCTTTCAGTATAGATCACGCTAAAAGAACTTATAAACTCTGGGCATATCTAGTAAGCGATTTGGTTTGTTAGTTTCGGAAGTATCTGGCTTCAAACTTTGCCAATTTGTGCTTCTCGCCGAAACTTTTCGCAAAATATATGTTAGGTGAAAACAGGGCCTGGAACCAAGAAGTAACGTTATTTACGGGACGACCACTTGATAGTGGCTGCAAGGGATGGATCAGAAGACCTTTCCAGATCCATTTAATATTGGGTATTTACCCCCGATCACATGAAATAGAATTTGTATTAGATGAAGGAAATGTTACACTTTTAAGACCTAACCAGGACCAGTTGGGAAAAGTCTAAGGCCTCAAGCTGGCAATCGAACCCGCGACCCTGCGACCTTAGTGTGGTACTCTGCTAACTGAGCTACGAATTCCGTTGCTGAACTTTCGAAAAGCCTGAATTGGCAAAGTTTAAAGCTAGATATGTCTGAATACTAATGCAGCGAGGTTTGCATAGGTACTTTGAAGTGGGGCTGTCTGGGCTCCAGACGTAACTCAGACTTTTTCTGAGTATCGAAGGCTTCACAAAACTTTAATCGTACCTAGATGAAATTTCTCAAACAAATAAAAAAAGTTTTATTTACTATCTTTAGCTTTAGTTGACGATATGGTCTCTTTTTATCCACGGTAAACAATTATCTAATTTAAACAGAGTCACGTGTTTTTCCTCAAACATTAAACTGAATCGAGTGTATTATCATCCACCGTTTAAAAGAATTAACAGCTTTCTTTTTTCGTAGGGTACACCAGGTCGTAAAGGAGATCAGGGACCAGCTGGACCTCCTGGACTTCAGGTTGAACATTTGTACATGATAAATAATGACATTTAGAAAATTTTCCTTTCGTTTCGCTTTGATTTGGTTGGGTTTGTTTCTGTTAGTTTTTTCTTGTGTGTTAGAGTGCTTGTTTCCTTGTTTCAGTGATGTTCTTCAATTTTCCTTTAACTTGTTAATTGCTTTTATTTAGGGCTCAAGGGGTGTTGAAGGAAACAGTGGTTTACCGGGACCAAGGGGACCAAAGGTACAAAGTTTTTCATCCTGTAACTTATAACCTCACTGTCGCCTGTAAAAACGTGGATATATTAGTACCGAAATATTAGACGATTAGTGGACGTTCGTCAAGCTCGTTCTCTCAGAAAAACGATTTCTGAGGCCTAGTTGGGAATCATACCCGCAACCTTCTGATGACCGGTGAGACTCTCGAACCATTGAGATACCACGACTCAGATGGTATATACTTAATGTTGAACACGAACTTAGTTAGAGCGTCGCACCGGTCATAAGACGGTTGCAGGTTCGATTCCCGGTCTAGGGCTCAGAAATCGTTTTTCTGAGAGAACGAGCTTGACGAACGTCCACTAGTCGTCTGAGATTTACCAAGCTCTCACGTAAACTAAGTTCGTGTTCAGCATTAAGTACGGTTTTCGATATTTCAGACACGGCATGTACGTTAAAGGGTTAACTAAACATATACGTGGTTTAAACCACGTGATTCAAATTACTTTACGAGCAGCATCGTGTGCATGATTCTAGTTTCTTTGCCCTATCAACAAATCAACCTTCCTACAGCTTCTTCCTTCTGTTTAGAGAAGGCATTTATGAAATATTTCCACCACGTAATACATGTTCTGGAAATTATTAGAAGCCGCAGAAGTTATGTTAATCTAAATTTGATTTACAAACTAATGTTTTATAATGATACAATTTTTTTATCGTCATTAGCGATGCAAAAGAAGGCAATGAAATGCCGCCGGAAAGAGATACTGGGCTTAGGGTCAGAAGTTTGGTAAACATCGAGGAAAAGAAGGATCCGTCGAAAGGCTCTCGTTTCTTTCTTGAAGCCGTCCTGACAGATGTTCGATCAAATATAACGTTCTTTCACTCTGAATACGTTTACATGCATAAAGACAATATTTCACTTTGTTCCCCAAGAGGGTTCATTATTGACTTGTACACAACAGTTTTTGTTGTTGTGGTTGCCAAAAGACAGTCAAGATGGCTTCGGCATTTTCTTGTCAACATGGAGAGGATATATATCGACACCAACGATAAACATTTAAAGATTATTATTGCCAAATATGGAAAGGACGATGGACATCTTAAAGAGGAATATAAAAGGTAAGTTGCTGAAGACAATTCACTTTGTTTTATGGTTACTAAACCTCATTCAGAAGGATCCGATGAAGCCTTGTATATTACTGTAAAAATACAAAAAACTTGGACGAAATTAGCACATTTCTGAATCAAGATAAGCAATATGGTGTGCGACATACGATGTCGTAGTTGTAAACAATTGTGTTCTCTTGCTCGACGATAAGGTCTGCATAATGTCCACAGTGATTATACACCAGCTACATATATGTTTTTCGAAGCCTTCATACAACATGGTGATTCGATTAGGAAGGATAATCCCAAGCTGTCTCACTACTCCTGCGGAAAGTGTACGGATAAAGCAGGCACTGCCGTGCCGAAATTGAAAACGTTTAAAAAATTATCAGCTCGCAAGAGAAAAGAAAAATATCTCCTGCTACACCAAGTATATACGGATCGTCTAGGTCTAGATCTCCGAACCCAAAATCTGTCCGGATTGATGCACCTAGTCGTACC
>JBAHVQ010172817.1:0-18215 GCA_036872915.1 Nanipora kamurai
TAGTTCTGTTCATCCTTTCAGCAACTCCATTTTGTTGCGGTGCTCTAGGGACGGTTAGTTGTCGTTGGATTCCTTTCCCTTTAAGGTAATCAACAAATACTTTCGAAGTGTACTCGCCACCATTATCTGAACGTAGAATCTTTATTTTCTTTCATGTTACATTCGCAACCATCGCTTCGTACTCTTTGAATTTCTCTAGTACTTGATCTTTATTCTCCATAAAGTAAATTGCTGTGAATCTGGATTTATCATCAATGAAATCTCACAAAATTGACGCAAGTAAAGTCTCTCGTAATCTCATGTTAGTTAAACTCACCTCTGGGCCCATAACCTGTTAAGGATATATACATTTCTTTGTTCGCAGAGGAAGTAATACTCGTACGGCTTTGTTTAAACCCACGTGTTTATTATAGATTACAAACAACGAAAGGTACACAAGAACAGGAATCGAAAAAGTAAAAAAGGGTGTGGCAGTCTAAACCCGGCAATGTCATGATGACGTAATCAAGTTCTTATTTTTTGTCATGCATTAGTTAATATTAACATATCTAACACTGATATTTGATAGATTATTGTGTACCTGAGTACGATGCCGATGTCCCGGAGTCTACCAGATTAAATCTTTTTTCTAAAATGGTTTGCCACCGTGAAAATAGACAAAACCTCATTCAAAACGCTCGAGTTCTTGCGACGTTGTCACGAAAAGAAGAGCAAAAAACATGACTCAGAAGATGAAGGCGACTCCGAACATGAAGAAACAGATCAGAAGAGAAAAGGGATGAAAAAACCACTTCGACTTGTCTATTTAGGCTTAGGGTTTGAGGGTCCTTTGAATAACTGATGAGGCGGCGTTCCTTTGAACGCTGGATGGGGGTATCACTACTCTGTCACTACTCAGACGAACACAGTGTAACTTTCCGTACTCTAAAAACATTGGACGTCTACCAAATTTCTGCGAACGATCTCTTCTTGAAGGATTGTCACAAATCTACGCATGGTATAGCAAATTATTCAGCAAACCACAAAAAATATGATCAAAATTTTTTTCTAGAAAAAACGGTCCGGCTACGCGACAATGGTAAACTATTTATACATGCCAAAATAAAGAGATTAAGGAGTGAACGTGATAAAGCATGCAAGCAGAAAAGTTCAACCGAGATCCGAAACACTCTAGGAAAAGATTCTCCCCAGTCGTGGTTCAAACCCGACGTCTTGGTGGATGAAAATTAATGAAATCATTGGTATAAAGAAGGACGAATTGGAATAACCTTAATTGATCCCAAAGCCGAATCTTCAATGAATCTCCAGTGATCAAATTGCTAATCGGATTTTAATCGGAATGTCCTGATTAATGTACACTGCTATGCTCCCTCCCCAACCAAAGGGTCTATTTTCCTTAAAACTTTGAAACCAGGGATTTGGATTGCATCCGTTGGAAGGCTATCGCTCAGCCAAGTTTTAGCAATGATTATTAGATCAGAATTATGTCTGCATATCGATCTCAATCAAAAATTCGTTTACCTTACCAGTAACCGATCATGTGTATTACACTTGTAGGGACATTTTTCTAGCCGTTGTTTTCTATGGAGTGAAGGGGACACTTATCAGGTTGTACGAACAGCTAGTCTGGTTTAGCCGAATATACCAAATAGAACTCCAATGAATTTTGTTCATTCAGTTTATACAAAGAGCATTACAACAAAGTAAACTCCGTAGAATTCAAAAGAATGGCTTCGACGATTACCCCGTATGAGAAGGGTCTACTGGCGCACAGACTTGTTCTTTAGGCGGCACAACTATAATCTTGTAGATAACCAACAGGGTTGGGAAACTCTCCGAACTTGAGTGTACAGAAACCGTCACTCGAAAGGTCAGTTTCTCTACACTTAAGTTCCGGCAGTTTTCCAACCCTTTTGGTTATCTACAAGTCGTTCAATACTGCCGACGCAGCCCTCTACTTTTACAAACATAATCTGCCGTTTTTGCAAGACTATGTTTGATTGAATGCCTAGATGTGATTTATGACAAGGAGAATTAAGGAATGGTCAGAGCTGGCTAAAATAAAATTTCGTTGTGATAAGTTATCTTCCTCTCTTATGAAGAAAGGGTTGTAATATGTCAATTTTCCTGTAACATCGTCCGCATCTTTTCAATGTTACACTCTTTACCGAATCTCCAATGATAATATTTGCTCTAACGTGAATTTTGAACACTTTGATTTGCTGGTAGGTAATGGAGCCTTCTGTAGCAGTAATAATATTCTCGATTTTAACTTAGGGAATTGTTTTCAAAGGACTTTTTTAAAGCTTAACTTTTGCTATAGCCTGCGTAGCAGGCGGTTTTTTTGGGGGATGGGGCGCGGCAGAGAAGTGAGAAAAACCGCATGCATGAAATCTATGGGTTTTTGAATTCCGCCTAACTGATTATTTGCTTAAGAAAACCAAGCACACAAGGAGATAAAACTAAAAGTGTGAAGGTGTTGACAAGTTATCGACAACTTCACACTTTATGCTGATTATAAATATGCTGATTTAAAAACTGACCATTTCATTTTTCCAAGGTTTTGTATTCTATATGTTCATAAAGGAAACTTCGGGAAAAAAAGCGGTAAGCGCGGAAGAAGAAATGCATAAAGTCCCTGAAAACAAAATTGTATTTCAATGGATAATCTTCTTAAAGTTTTAGGAAGGGAAGAATGGCACGACAAAGTAACCTTGCCAAAGACATTACTCTGTGAAAAGATTTGAATTGAAAATCTCACCGCAACTATCTATGACGCATAAAAAACGTGTCGTTGTAAGATTCAAACCACACACGAATATTTTACATTCAATTATTACTTCAAATTGAACGCGTCAAGGTAGCAGCATTCGCGCAACGCGTCCAATGTGAAACACATCATTAAAATACTATGGAGCTGGTTTTCAAGTGTCACGGCATACGATTTCGTCGTCGCGTTATCCGTCCATTACGTACAAGCCTTTATGTTTACGGTTCCGCCTGCTTTCTGCATTGCTGTTTCAGTTGTACTGATTTGTCAAGATCATCAGTGTATTGGGATTCCCAATATACGGATGTCGTTGAAATATCGGAACGCACAAGTTTTGGAATAAGAATGTAATAAAGTTCATAAAATTTTCTATTGAAAATATTTTCTTGATACTAATGTGAACACAACCATTTCGTTAAAAACAGAAGTCGGTAATCCTCAAACCTTTTGTTACGTTCTGTGGTCTCATAAAACGCTACTTTATACAACAAAAACTGGTATACCGATAATACTGGAATACGTTAGCCGGTAGAACGATAATATCAGTATACTTTTACCGGCATACTGACACCATATATTCACATATCAACCACCCGTTACGCTGGGCACACAAATGTTTACAGAGGGTGATGGGGACAATTGCCCGACCCACTGGTGAGACTAATTCTGTGTTCTTATTAAATATTGTTTATTTTTTTCTTGCAGTACTTCGGCAAGGAAATGGAATTTTGGACCATTTTGAGGGGCTGTCAAATGGAAATATTTTCACGTAAGGTCGCTCTGCCATCTCAATTCTAGGGGAGAAATTTTAGTTTGTCCCTCCTTTCAGAATTCCTGGGTTGTGCCCCTGGATCTTCACGACAACGTGCCGAGGTTGTTTTGTTCTTTTGTTTGTGTATCCTTATCTTTTCCGTTTGGGAAGTGTCATCATTTTGGAGGATGGGGACGTCAGTGCTAATGCATTATTAATTTCGATAAATTTGCGCAACATCACGTACTAAATATCAAGATGAGTTTATACCATTTCAATCCAAGTGTTAATACTTATTGAAGTTTCCAAACATTCAACATAATGCCACCAGTGTTTAGGGACAAACAATACGTCTCCAGGCTCCAGTATCACCTAGAACGGAAAAATACCAGTTTATTATAAAGCAAGACCCGTAAAGCGTGCACATGGCTTCTACCACTCAACATGAGTAAAAAACTAAATACGAGCACTTTATCGGTGCTTTATAAAACATGTGGCTTCCACAACCCCTTCCATGGATTTCAACTCGTATTTTAGATCCGATAAAGCAAGTTCAACGAGTTTTTTAAATGACTTGTAAAACGAAAACCTTTATGCTCTTTATACTCTTAGAATGCTTGGCAGATTTTCCTTTTAATTTTTCTCACGAATTATTAACGAGTTACGTGATAATGTCCAAGTTTAAAAAATGCAGAACTGTGGAGTTTGGAATTTGGATTTGTGAAAATGTAGCATCGGAGAGTTAAATGGTTAACGAAGAACTTTCTCAATGTATAGTCTCACAATAACTGCTTATAAATTGCTACTACAAATAACATCTAATATTCTCGGTTGTGGACATTTGGCTCAAATTTCACACTTTCAGAGCTACAGACCTATCAGACAGAACAATTGATCGCAAAACTGTAAATCTACTCATCTTTGCCGCTGCTTATATAAATTTAACCTATATTGCAGCCGGCACGGACATGAAAGAAAGTAAGAGAAGCGCTGGCAGAAAATGCCGTCGCTATATATGTCGCGGTTTATTAATATCGTATGCAATAATTCAACTGGAATATTGACAAAGGAATTCTCTGTAACGTAACTACTAATAAATAATACCGCGAAACTGGAAATAGATATATAGGGATTTGTCGAATTTACCGTTTGAATAGTGATCATGCATTTCAGTGATTTGGCACCAAGAGCTTCTACGGGCCAGCCGTATCACTGTGTATCACGGACAGACGAACAAAACTATGGACGATTATATAGAATAATGGTTTACACTATGTTTAATTTACATGCAAACAAATGACCTTGACTAGTTGAAACATCTAATCTGACAAGCCTGTCCTTAGACTCAGCGCTCTGACGAAATATCTGGTAGTCTTCGCCCAGTAAATATTCAATCAAAAATTCATATTTATAAAGACCATTTGGTCCAAAATACCTGCAACAGTAATTTTCTGAAGAGACTGATCGATTCCGTCCATGGTTTATGCAAAAAGCCGTGTCGGAAAAAGTAAAAATCGCCACAGTTATAGCAAACTCGCATTTCGGCACATTTTCTGCCAGGCGCTTCCTCATTGCATCGCCCACTGGGTGTGACTAAACAAAGAGTTAACACTGGGGAGTTAAAATGGAGAGTTGGCGTTTTGGGAGAATTAACGTTGAGCCACGTCCTCTTGACTCCCCAAACAATCCAGGGCCACACCTAACTCAATAACCTCCCGACATGTTTGATCATTTTTATAGAGTTAAATATTGTGTTCCTCTCTCTTGATAAGAAAATAGAATGGATGGGAGACTTAAAATTTTCGTAACTCGTAAGATTTTAGAAGAGCTTACGAAAAAAAGAAGAGATAGCCCTAGTCGTTGTTTGACTACTAACCAAGAAAAATCTGACGGAAATGAGCATCAAGTATTCAGTTTGTTGGGACCTTGCGGAAGATAGCCAGTAAATTGTATGTACATATTGGTCCAAAATATTGCTAGGTTCCACATGATGTCCCGGCGACCATGTTGGCTGGCAGGTTCATAAGAATCTATTTTAGATGCTGTTATACCTACCAACCAACATGGCTGCCGGGTCTTTGTCCTCCGAGTCTCAGGGGATTGACTGCAACCCACCAATATACGAAGAAGCCTTCAGTAATGTATTTACGTGCACAAAATGTCGTTTCTGAGGGTGAACTCCAGCGTTCTCCTCTTTTTCCTATTGCAAAGAGAGTTAAGATAAGTTGATAAGTTAACTCTCTCATCAACCTGTATTTTCCACAGAGAGAGAGTTTAATTAAAATTAACTCTCTTATAATCACCGAAGAAACATTTCAGGAGAGTTAATATGTTTGGGCGGGACTGTTAATGAAAATGGGCAGGTAGGGGAGTGGTTTGAGGTTAACTCTCCGAATCATAACTCTCAAAAATTAGCTCTCTTTTTAGCTGTTCCCCCTACCGGCTGCATCTTCCACGTGCGCGCGCCACAGGTGGTGGCGTAGCAAACTCTAAGTGCCTTGGTACGAGGCTGACTATAGTGTCTAAATATAGATAAAGTGCTATCCTATCTCCAAGTGGGATGACCACTCTTGTTTACCTATAATTTCAATCTTTTCTTTAACTGTTACTATTTACGTATTTGTTGTTCATTGTATAATTCTAATATTTCGGCCGACGTTGTTATTTTATACTTCATTTAGGTAATGGAGGTTTGACCTACACGGAATCTGACGGTAGAGCGAAAGTTCCTTAATGTGCTGGTTCATGATTGAAATGTGTGTTAATGACAGTCAGGAATAGTCAGGCGATTACAATATACTATCCAAGTTAAATGAATGGTTGAAAGTGTTAAACAGCATGTGGTAGAAAGTCTTAAACAGTATGTGGTAGCTTTGAGTGTGTAAATCTTACGTACACATCCTCCATTAGCAGGGACCTTAAGATCTAGGACGTCAACTTGCGACGACGACGTCCTCTAAACAAAAGAATTTTTCATGCAAACAAATAGAATGAATAACTTCAAATCTGCAGAGAATTCTCTACACCGTCATCGTTCTGTAAACAACGCCAATCAGACCATTTTCACGTCTCCAGGACGAAGTCATCTCGCAAAGGGACTTAAAACTCTTGCTTAAGATTAGATTTAACCCGAAACAATAGTCGTTTTAGGAGAACTGGAGAGCTTTAGAAGTCATCAGACGAGCCACAAGCATCAATCACGGTGATCAATTAACTGTGGTTTCTTTAAATGATGAAATTCTAAACGACGTCGTCGTCGTCGTTGAAGTTGACGTCGTAGATCTTAAGGTCCTTAGCAGCTCCTCATGGAGACTCAAGATTTAAGCTGACCAAGCTTCCACATGCTGTAAAAATTTGGGCAAAACTAAATTGATACAATTAAATACCTCATAACAGGTTGCTTCCAAAAAGCTTGGAAACTTTTCATGGTCTGGATTCCTAACATTAACTTGACTGAAAACACTAGATTCTTCATAAGGTATCCGAGTGGGGTAAAGATTGTCCCTCTGAGAAGGTGAAAACAACGTCCACTTCTTCTTTCCATAGATTTGTGCAACCAGATTGCAACCGTAAGTGTCATAATGGCAAGGTGTGAACGACTCACAGCTGCCCATCCAAAACGTAGACTGCACGCCAGTTCTTTCGGGAAACCCAAGAGAGCCCCAGTCAATCTCTTGCAATTTATCTGGAGAACTGGTAAAGAGGTTCGTCATGTACTTGTAGTCCGCATAGCATGAATAGTCTGCTCTATGCAAAAAAAAATATTCCCAGATCCTGAGCATGGGTCTACAGTAAGCTAATGGCAACAATGAGAAATTAAGTGGGGTACCAAGAGAGCACGGGCCCCCAATACTAATTGTGCGGGGCTCAGCCTCCCTAATATTTCCATTTACAATACATGTCACAAGCGTAAGGGTCATCCTTTTCACAATGCACAACAGTATAAATCGTCAGCACAGAAATTAATAAGGGGTTTTGAGGATTCTTTCTCCTCTAGCTGGTTCGACAATTCGAAAGCTGTTGAAAGGCAGAGGAATAACTAATTGACCAAGGAATTTACCTACTATTAAACATTTTAACGTACAGGAAATAACTAGAGATTTTACATCGTATTTTTCACCAACTGTAGGGATATATCAACGACAAACTAAGATAGTTAAAGTTGAGACGGTGAGACGCTCTAACCATTGAGCTACCAAGACTCAGATGGAGCAGGTTCAGCTAAGGTGCAGGTTCGTCATGTGTGCTGCGTAAGTGGAAGCCACGATATGATAAAAATGATTGAAATACTTAACGCTGAACACAGATTTGGTTCATATGGGAGCTTGGTATATATCAGACGACTAACGAACGTTCGTCAAGCTCCCGCATTCGTTGGTCGTCTGATATATACCAAGCTCCCACATGAACCAGGTTAGTGTTCAACATTTAGTATTTTCGTCATTATCATATCGTGACTTCCGCTTAGGCAGTACGTAAGACGAACGAGCACCTTTGCTCGTGCACCATCTAGTGCACCGTCTTGAGAGCTCTATAGTCAGAGCGTCTCACCGATCATGAGAAGGTTGCTGGTTGGATTCCCGTCTAGGGCTCAAAAATCGTTTTTCGAAGATAACGAGCTCGAACGTTCGCTAGTCGACTGATGTGTACCAAGCTCCCACATGAACCGAATTTGTGTTCAGCATTAAGTAAAATTAAAGTTATTCACCATAGGACATTCTTCTGGTTTCGACTACAAGTCACGAAAAAAGTCTCCTCAATTACAGAATTTTAACTAATTACAAACAAAAAGAATTAACAGAGGGAATAGAGAATATTGGTAACTAATGAACAAGGGTATGCGTTTTACCATCTTACCTCCTTAGAGGTCCAAAGCTTTCCCTTTGGTCATTAACACCCTGGGATCAGTTTTTGACTTCCCTTATAATTCGTTACTTCTTATACTCCTGTATGACATGATAAACTGTACCAATGTGTTCTGGTTCCCAACAACCTCAAACAGATCCAATTCAACTTTTTGGAATGCCCAATATAAACCTGTTCCTAAATTAAGTTGTTTGTTAGCACAATGCATAGCATGTCATTTCCTGAATACAATAAGAGGCATGCACCAGAGCCAGCAGTTACTAGAATTTTTCTGAATGGACATAAGTATAGGGCTCCAGACATAGATTTACCTAATGATTTTAAATTTGTCATGGTGACTAATTTAAAAATTGCTTTGGAAATTGACGCATTTGGAGTATATTCATTGAAAACAAATTAACAGAGCAAAGAACAAATTGACGTTTCACTCTGACGAAGGGCCTTCACTCAAAATGTCAGTTTAAGCATTCTTAAGTTCCGGCAGTTTCTCAAACCTTTTGACTATCTACATAGCCATTCAATAATGCTGATGCAGCACTCTAGTTTTTATATCATTGTTTGAATTAACAGAGCAGTTTGCTGATGTGAGCAATCTAAAAGTTCACCAATGTATAGATGCAAGAATTGATTGTAATCAGTAAATGATAAAAACTTGAATCAAAACAGGTAGGTGGACACTCCAACATCATCATAGATGTAATGACCAATACCCTTACAGAACTGGATGTAGTAATGCCATTTCTTTCACAATATATCTATAAATCACCAGATTGTTTTGAAACCAGAACTGTCTAATAGGTAGAACAAAATATTTCCAGTGGTTCAATAACAAAATGTTCAAAACCTGTTAGGAGTATAAAATTATCTGTTCTAATTTTCATAATATATGAAGTGAATTAAATGTCAAATTGTTACTGTATTTTCCAAAGCAGTCTCATCATTTACATTTCACCTTTGCTGAAGTCTCTAGGAGATGTTAACCTGGTTTTGTCACTTGCTATGTTTTCAGTTTTGCAGCTCAACAAAATTTCCAGGAATTTCTTATGTCAGAGAAGTATACCATAATGTACCTGTTTTTCATTAAAACATGGACTGGTCTTCTTTTACATCATCAAGTGACTGAATATAAAAATAACCTTTGACCCTCTTCCAAGGCCTGACAATTTCAAATGAACCCTCAGAAAATGACTTTTATTCTTTGTGACCCCCCAAAAAGTGCAGTACATATTATTTATTATTAAAAAATGAATATTGTAGCAAACTAGTCTATACATAGCTGATGCTGATCAATGTTACCTGTACCATAAACTTAAACTTTGTCTAAACTGATGAATGAAAAAGTACTGAAAATGTGTGTCAATTTAATACTCTTAAAATTGTCAAGGTGCTTAGTGTTTTGTATAGTACAAACAATATATAAATAACATGTTGAGTTTGATGTTGTTAGATGTGAAAATATGGCAGTAAATGAAAGCTGTTCTACAGAAAATATTTCTTTGCTTAATCAAATTCCCACTGCATAGCCATTTTAATAATTGAATGATTCATTTTTCAACCCCTCTTTTAAGGGTGTAAATAAAACAAAACCCACCTTTTTTGTAAAGAAAATACTTGTGATCCCCTTATTTTTTACCCTCTTCTCCATAAATAATGACTGGTCCCAAGGCAGCAACCCCCCACTGAAACTCTCTAGAGCCATTTGTCTGAAAATTCTGTTCTTTGACAGGAAGTTCTGATCTTAGAAGGAGTTGAAAATCAAGTCAAAGAGACAGGGTAAAACAATAGTTAATTCACGAAAATTAAATCAGTCATTACAGTTTACAGATAATAACACTTTACATTGCTTTTTGAGGAGAACACCAGGCTCATTTGTTCATGACAATTTATAAATTTTATCTAAATTGTATTTCAGACATACCCACACAAAAGCTAAGCAAATCCACAAATAGAATTGTATGGTCGGTATTTCTCTGCTGTTATAAAAACTTTTTACTTTAATATTATTTACAACTATTAACAAGGGCACCATTTTAGTGTTTTACTTGGGCTAATGCCTGAGTATTCTACTCATCAAACAGATAAACTCATAAACCTTGCCCTTTTAGTTGTTGGGTGTGCACACACTCATAAAATTTAATAATCAACCATTCATGCTTAACCCATTACTGATGAGAAGTATATACAGTAATAAAGTTGTACAATAAGTCATCATGTAAGTCTTGACCACACCTACAAACCCACAACCAGTTGCCCAAATTTTAGAATAATTGCCCCTAATCACTACAAACTCCTTGCTGTGCCACTGGCAATAAGGAGAGGTTTTTTGGTCTTTGAGCTCATGATCTAATTGTAAAATAATCATACATGAATATGTGTACCAATGTGCATATGTACCGTACAACATACACATGGATGTTTGTATAAATGCATTATAAAATTTTACATATCCAATGTAAACCCAGAAAATCATACATTCCCCCCTCCACATCCATACTTTGGGTAAGAAATTAAAATATGCCTGCTCCATATCTACCGTGACTAGTGATCCGAATACACAATGGTATATCTGAATTAAAACACTTATTAGATTATAACACATTATACTTAACAGTAACACTAAAGAACTCTCTTGCAACCCAGTTTTAAATTCGTGCCCAGTGACTTGTTCTACTGAACCGCATTTGCGCACATTTGGGTCAAAAGGTTTCTCGTGCAAAGAAAGAAGGTAAGCTCGTTTACCTGTTCTTGGGTATTGTCCAAAAGCCAACCCTGACGAATTATCTTCGCATGTTAACCATTCGTAAAAGTCGCCAAAAGTACCTTCCAGGAACTGACAGTCCGTTTCCATTACTACTTCCTTCGGTGCAAAACAATACTCAGACGAAGAAACACGAGGACAGAAGCGAAATCGAGTTCTCTCATTCAAAAGATCTTCAGCCAGGGTCGTTGGTGTCCAGCTTAGGCTCTTCCATTGTGAGATCCTGTTCAGGAACACCACAGGTTCTTTTACAATTTCTAGGATGTATCTCCGGAGCTCTTTTTGAGACAGTCCACTGTTAACTCGGTCGACGTCCAGTTTTCGTTTCTTTGTATTTTTGTAATCAATCTGATCTGCCATGACCATTTGTGAAGGTTCCTTCACTTCCTTGTTATACAAAACAACAACATCTTCTTTAGTTTCGTTGATGTAGTCATGCGGTTTGCGAACAGACAGTAAATAATTTTATTCGGAACTGCTGAGATTTAAGGTGAGATCTAATTCCAGTTAAGTACGGATTGCCCCCAACTCTGCAGTTCGGCTGGCAGTAATGTAGCACGGATTGGCAATGGCGACGTCTATGTATGCTTACCTTTATTCTAATAAGAATTTAATACCAGAAATAAGAACTTTATCCTTTATTTCTTCCGTCACACGACACCCGTAAATTATACAATCTACTTGGTCGTCAAGTGTCAATATTACCTCCAGTGACAGAAACAGAGTGCATGCCAGGCGGTATGTCACTGCTATGTTAATTAATAATTTATCCCTATACAAATGCATAAATTCTATGTTATAGTTGATTTTTTTGAAAAGGATATTTTAGGGATCCGTTGAGAGAAGGTTGACCTGAAATTTTAAATCACACTATAAATTAAAGGGGTTGATTATTTACAGTACCATTTGTTATCCTACAAAAAGGCTACATTGGTAATACTAGCCATCAACCTTTTACTTTATTCCTGAGTATACTTACTAGCCACCAAACCAAAACCAGCATCATTACATTGATTATCTCAAAGGTACCAGTTTACACTTTGAAATATCCCACAATTCCAGCCTTTTTACTTCCAAAAAAAGGGTCTGAAGGGTTAAACCTGTACTTGCTCCTGTGGCATTTTACTCAGTTCTATACTAGGACTGATTTAAGGGTTGTCCAAAGATTTACTACATTGTATATTGTGCTAAGATCTTGAGTTGAGATCTCCCCAAATAAAGACTTCTTCCATGTGACTCTTCCAAAATTAATTTGAAGAAAATCCACGTCGAAAGCAAGGTGCATCTGTGTATGTATCAAAATCACTGAAATTGGGAACACAATTACAGAACTATACCCTTCAAATGCCCCTATAATGGAAAAATTGCCCTCCTATTCTTATTTAAGAGTGCATTTGAAGTGAGGAAGAACGGCATGCTAATTAGTTTGTCAATATCTGATCTTGTTTGAAAGATATTTGAATTTTTGAACCATGCAAATTAGGTGCATTATGATGTCATTTATTCGACTCCAGTGGATTAAAATTCACAGAATCATGGAAATCTCTGCAGCTCAGTTCTAGAAATTAGCATTGTACTGTATTAGCACATGTATGGTAAATACTGTAAATGTATATTCCCGTGTGAAAATTTGGTTTATATATATATATAGTGGTGAACATTTTGTCCCTGATTGCTCTTAATTTAATACATAAAATCCACACTTTTGGGTCTTCATATGAAATTCAGATAATTCAGAGCTTTGAAATACAATACCTACATATGTCCAGATCTTCCTGAAGCTTACCTTCAGAATTATAATTTTACAAATTTTACTGGTAAAATAATAAGTAAAATACATCATCAAATATCTAATTTTGTATTTTTCAAATACCTGAATATTCCTGCAGTGACATGACATACTGACAAACTAAGAACACCATTCTTCCTCACTTCCTTCTTAAATAATTCTCAATGCATTCTTAAATAAATGACAATTGAGAAGATGTTTTTTTAATTGTAATGATCACTCTTTCATTATTCAGAATTTTTGTAATTGACCCATGAATTACCCAGGAGCAGTGACTACAATACAAAATAAAACAGATTCTGAAAAATGTCATTCATAACTTGCAATTCAAGTAGAAAAAAGAATAGACAAAAAATGTGGTTATATTTCAACTCTATTCAGTCTCTGGAATCTGTTTTCTTTTGTATTTTCTTAAACTGTTGGCTGGTTATAGTTTTCATTGACTACAAATGTACATGATGGCTTTCTGATGCATAAACTAAAACAACCAAGTGGGGAGGGGGATGAGGGCAATGGCCCCCCAAATGGTGGAATTCTTTGAAGAAAATGAGGCCATTTATATAACATTAACTTTGGATATAGCATTTTGGATGCTCCAACTTTGAAAAAAGTCTTTTTTCATAAGTGTGGTGAAATTAAATTTTGTTTTAAGTTTGTACTCATTCGGATCTTCCATGTGCATACCTGGTCAAAATGCTCTTCATGCATGTCAGACTGGTAAACAATTAAAATTTTCCCTTTTTTATCAGTGCAGTGCACCCTTCATCCTGGCTAAGATTTTTTCCTGCACCAGGCAGACCAGTCACTGGTGTATGCAGAGGAGGGAACCAAGAAGTCCTTGCTTTTGTGCAGTTAAGCTTGCAAAAGCTCATTATTTACTTTCTAACAAAACTGGCTACGTTCTGTGCATGCAGTGGTGTAACTATGTAACATATTCAGCTACCAGATCAGGGAGATTGCACCAGGGGACTGTACTGATATGTTTAGGATCGAACTTTAGTAAGTTAATATCAACCAACATGTGTATATCTTCTACTCATTGAATAAAAAGCAGTTGGGTTATTCACGTGAACGTGTGAACATTACAGGGGCCATGTCACTTGTATATTCCATGTTGTAGTGTGAAGGCCGTTTTCTTCACGTAAAGTGGATTTAGTCACCAGAGTTTGTGGTGAGTATGCGCACTGGACGTAGAAGGACGTAATAGCAGCGAAAAAACTCGCTCTACGATGGCTGACGAAAGTGGGTAGGATCGAGTTCTACTTTTTTCTCCCGAAATTGGAGAGAAACAATAATTGACCAATCAGATCGCCAAATGAAGAACAGCTCAAGTGAAGGTCAACTATGACTTATAGATAATCAAACACTGAGTAATTGACTTCACCAACCAGTAAACAGCGATGCATGGTAAACGTGCCAGCCATCACAATAACATTTCTAGGATAGCTGGTGACATTCTGCAGCTGCGAAAGAAACACTCGTAGTCACACAACGTTAAATTTCTTATGAAAAGCTGAAACTCTCCTTTCCACTGACGTTCAGTATTAACTTCTTCAATCCAGAATCTTTTACTATACCTTAACCCCCGGGCCTTGAGGTGTTTTTTCCTTGACGAGTAAAAAGTAAAAAGAGACAGTAAAAGAGCAAAATAGTAAAAGACAAGTATATTCGTCCTCCGTAGTCAAGGGGTTAACTATTACTCACCTATATTTGCGAAGAAGTAACAACAACAAAATAATTTTTCTCACGAACCATCTCTGGTTGACAGTAGCCTTTTTAAAAAGGCGGCAAATTTTTGATTTTGACTCCAGAAGATAAGACCGCTGAGGGGGAAAAAACGCCAAGTGGAAACCTAAATCTAGCGGCGCATGATAGTTGATGATAGCTGTAACTATTGGTCTCTTTTGACCACCAACTATCATGTATTATCATCGAGTACCATGCATTATCATCGACCACGTTGACATCGACTATCATGAACTATTATTCCCTTTGAGAATACTCAAATTTTCCATGATAGTCGATGATAGATTTTCCGTTTGACCACGCGCTGAAGATAGTTGGTGGTCGGGGCGCTTAAGTTGATGATAGTTGATGATAGCAAAAAAATCTAGTTTTTAAATTATCATCGGCCATCATGCGCCGTTTGACATAGGCCTTACAATAAATGATTCTAAACCAATTGATTTTCTTAGAAATTTTAAAATACAGGAAATACCGGATATACGGGAAACCTACTAGCAAACTTAAAGTTTTTCCTGTGGTAGTAACATACTTACCTCAAACCCTGGGTGGACTCTTAGCTTGAGTCCCCCCTTCTAACAAGTTCTAGGCCCACGAGGGCCAATGCACAACAGAGAATCAAACTCTGTAAATTGCTAACAGTTGACTTTTTGGTTTCGCAGGTAGAAAATCTGGTTGTGGACTTTATTTCCCAATAAAAAAAAAAAGAAAAAAAAGTCACACGTCGGCTCTTGGCCTGAGCTAAAGGTTTGAGTTGTTTTTGCAAAGGTATAATGTGACCTAATGTGAATGCTGCTTGTAAGTCCCACCATGTATAAGCCCACTTTAACATCCTGCTTTTTTCTTAACTGATTATATATTAAACAGCAACTTAAGTGATAAAGAAGCAACGTAGTTTATCCGTCATATGCGTTTGAAAGTTCTTTTGTCTTACTAATACCCCTGCTTGTAAGCTATCGCGTGATTCCTTTAACTCCTGGACCTTTTTCTTTTCTTGCTGTTACTTTGTCTTGTGTTACATTGTTCTATTATTTGCTCTTGGTGTCTGATATATCAGACACTAGGCGTTTATAAATAAAGCGTTAAAGGCCCGCTTAGACCCTTTTACGAAGTTGTGTTAGCCCGGGACCGACGTACAGTATAAGTAGGATTCTACGGTGTCAGAATTCTGTCCACTGATTTCTCACAATTCAGGATTTAAGCTAACCAAACAGGTGCGACATAAACTCATTTTGTAGGGAAGAGGATTTTAAAATTGCAACCATGGTTTCCACAATAATTGCTGTTCTTGCCAGTCAAGCAATTGGTGCTTTATGGTATTCCCCATCTATGGTCGGTAAAGCATGGGCATGTGCTGCATATCCAGGCATGACTGTGGAAGAAATTAAGAAAGTTTTGAGTCCACCTGTCAACTATGTCATTGCATTTATATCAAGTGTGCTCACCACTCTACTCCTGAAATATTTCCTATTACAGTAAGTTTGCTTGCGCTCTGAGTTTTAGATTTTTGCATGTTAGTGCGTAAGCCCTGGCGAGACTCCGTGAAGCTTTATCTACAGTGTTATAGAAACAAAACTTAAATTTTCTTATTTAACTCCTTTACTGCCAGGTCTCTTCCTTTGACGATTATAATCGTCTGACGTTAGCCAGAGTAAAATAATAAAAGTCCCCCATGGTTGTGAAGGAGTTAAACACACCCTAAGAGGATATAAATTGGAAAGAAAAAACATTTCCCCCTATTTTTGCTTTTTCCATGTTACCATACCCTTTGTTATTATGCCAATTCCTCACCTTTTCTGTTTTTTAATCGACGTACCAAATAGCCATTTTCACCATGTTGTTAGTTTGCTGTTGATTTTCCGAAAAAACGTAGAAAATTCGTGTGATATTTTGTATCTTTTTATCTTTAAATAACCTCCTTCTAGTCTTGATTTTGCTTCGTGTTTTCACTCAGACGATAGGCCCTTGTTTTGAAATGTCTCTATTCTCTATTGGCAGTTCCTGCAATTCCTAATGTGTTCGCTATTTACTTAATTTTCATTTCATAAACGCTGTAAGACTTCGTTTCCCTTGTAAAAAACGTAAAAAACTCGATCCATACCCTAACTTTACAATACCCTTCAATAGTCATACTTCATCTCACTCCAAAATATCCTGTTTTAAACTGTGCGAAGTATGTAGGCGTAGAGTTTTGTTATTCCCAGTGGGGTGAAACTCAAAGCCCATGAGCCTGACGTCAAAATTTTGAGATTGTTAGAGATTGTGTGGAAACTAGATAGCATAGCAACCGATCTATTGCATTACTACCTTTGCTAAGTTTTCGAATTTTGATGTTAGATTTAGTTCATTTTCTCAGAAGTATATCATTGCGGCCTTTGACTAGAAGAAAAAAAATAAGGCTTTGACGGTTATATAACACCTTCTAGTACGGCAATAATCCTATCGTTCATGAATCCGAAGTAAATTGCCGTAAAATTCCAGCGGGTTAGCCCCTAAAAACTATTTCCGAGCGGGCTGAAGTCCTCAAGCGTCCCATACTCTACGCCTAAGGTAAAGTACCAAGCTTTGCCAGTACTATGCAGCAAATGCTGCACTGTTTGCCCTCAGTAGCGCCGCCAGAATTGTTTTATTGAAGGGGGGACGAGATATCTAACACCACTCAATATTACGCAATGCACTGATTTATGATCCTATATTTTAGGAGGTAGCTTAGTGCCGAACAGAACCTGCTTCATACCAGGTTACGAATGAAAAGAAGGGTCATAAACAATGATGGTAGTGACATTTAGTATCAATATAATATAACTTAACGATATACTGTAAGACGATTTTCCTCGTAAAGGGACACCACTCGAATTAGAAAACGTTAAACAAACGTGTAAACTCCAAGGAATAATCTGTTCGCTTCTAGGTCAGTGTCTACTTTTACTGGAGCGTTAAGCGCTTCTCTGATCCTTGGTGGCTTCTCAGCATTCCTTGAAGTTTCTCACTATGGATTTGAAGGACGACCGTGGAAGCTGTTCGTCATTGACCATTTTCATAATTTTATCAACATACTTGTTATCAGTTGTGTTCTTGTTCTACTTTAAGTCATTTGTGATTTAATTTTTACTGCAAGTAGTTCTAATCATCATTCTTATCGTAAAGGATAAAACTCTGAAGCACCTGAATATTTTTCACTGGCGACGACACACTGGTGGTAGACTGGTGCGAACTTGTCCTCAACATTACTCTCTCTCGGTAACTTCTCCAGTTTGTCTAAATAACTTCTGCCCTAGTAAGGCTGGAATATTGCCACTGGTCATGGAAAGTCAAACATATTTAGATCAGTAAACGAATTATATTCCAATACATATACACCTCCATCAAAATGTCGGATTTCGTATTAGGTAGCCTTTTATTATGATACTGCTCTTAGTAAACCCACAAGATTTCCTCTCTTCAGTGAATGTTTTTAACCGTTTATCTGGCAGGTTTTCTGGAGGTCTCCCCTTGACGAGTAAAATCGTCTGGCGTTAGCCAGAGTAAAATTAATATG
>JBAHVQ010172827.1:0-18213 GCA_036872915.1 Nanipora kamurai
AAGAAAAACTAAAAAACATCGTGAATTTTATGAGAATTATATGCCTACTAATTCTATCAAGATCTTTTGGTAATATACATACATGTAAAAAAGTATATATATTTTTTGAGATATGGTAATTAGGAACTTGGGAGCCGGGGGACTAGGGGCTTTAGCAATGCATTTTTTCTCAGAAATCACTTTGAAAAGATAATCATCAGTGATAATCCTCATTTCTGATGATGACTACAGTCGAAACGTAGAGAATTAAATATTATTTCTATTTACAGAGTTTCCATTGCATTGAATTTGGATTACAATTCCTTTCACCGTCTTCTAACGCCACCTTTAATGGTATGACATTTGGGTAGTGTCAATATTAAACGATTATTTCCGAAAGAATATGAAGAATACGTCTCAAGACGTTTTCCAAATCTAGATATTATTGAGTATATGAAGTAAGGCATTATGGTGGTTGATATTGTTCAAGTGCTCGCGGGGCGGACGGGGTGGTGGGGTAGAGCGGAGAAAAGATCCTAGGTATGGGGTTGGTCAGTGGGTGGAAGTAACTGAAGGTAACCGAAGTTATATTTTTTGACTTTCCCCGTTTCCGGTTTTGACAGAATGCCAGGAAGCAAGGCTAGGGGGAAATACGTGCAAAATGGCGTCGTTGTCCTTGCTGGACAATTGATCGTTAAAAAATGCCGTTAAACTCGTTGTCTAGACAGCAACTTGACCGTTCGTTTGAACACTTGGTTTACTACAATGGTGTTTTAACGTTGCGTTGGGAATGGTGTCATTGACCCCTGAAAGACTGCTGGGATTACTCAACGAAGATTCTAGCTACTGCATTCCGGTATAATGTTTAGTGCAAAAAAATTATTTGCATTTTTTAAAACATTCATTTTATGTTCTTTTTTTAATGAATTTGAATACTTAGGAATAGTGTAAGTACTACTTATTAAGGCCTTTGAACAGATGCATATGAAATTTGAATCCAACCATAAAATTTGTGTCGAAGTAGGTACTGTTCGTGGAACTCGTAGTACTGAACTACGATATCGGTCCTCCTTGACATAATCCCATATATTATGATGTAATTTATCATACCAGACAATGAAAAACGCTACATTTTATAGTGATTATGATGAAATAAGGTTGCATCCTCGCATTTTGGCCAATTAATGTTTTTGAGTTTTTATAATTTTAAAGTAGCTACAGAAATTTTGCCTGTTGTTCGTAATATTAACTTAATACTTTAAAGTTCGAGATGGGTGATCAGTCTTGTTTGAAAAGTATTTTTTCCAATAAATTGAATGATTAGCAGAATTAGAAATAGAATTAGTATGCAAACAAGAACTAAAATGAGAACTGAAACTAGAATGGCAAGTAATTAAATATGTGATTCCTATTTTTACCATACAGCAACATATTATTTGATAAAAAAAATTAAAACAAATAGTATATAATAAATAAAAATGATATATGATAATAAATGAAAATCAGGAACTAAAGTTCTATGAAATAAGAAAAAACCCAATAGATAAACTATCATCAGAACTATCAACCATCATCAGAAGGTTGTGGAGCCCATCTAGGGCTCAGAAATTGTTTTTCTGAGATAACGAGCTTGATGAATGTTCACTAGTCATCTGATGTTTACCAAGCTCCTACGTAAACCAAATTTATGTTCAGCATCAAGTATAAGTAAACTATCTCATGGAACTGCCAGATGATTGGATGCAGAACCAAACTTGACAAAAAGTAAATCATATTTGAGGTGATATATCATATGTAATTTTATAAATGCAGTATGAATCCTGTTTTATCTTTCTAGCCTTTGCTTGCACCAGCTCAAACTGGACTTTTAAAACACCCTACTTTGTTACCTGGGGAGAAAATACTTTTACAGCAAGAGGCAACATGTGTTGATACTTTTAACAGCCTTGTTGAAGGCTTGCTTCATCTCACAACATTTCGAGTCATATTCAGTGGAGCAACTAAACAGGTGAGAAGATAAAAAGAAAACCTTGTGTTTGTTGCATTGTTTCATCTGCAACCTTTTTGTGACTAGCTGTCATTGTAAGTGCAATTAATGTCTGATAGATGTGAAGTCCCTCTCTTATGCTCTGTAGGACTTAGATGAAGTGTCACATGGTGATGATGATCCCAAACATGTTGCAAGGCAGGGGTTCATTCATCAGTCACATCAAACGAAATGGAGGGGTCATAGTACTATTGACAGAATTAGACAAAAAGCACAAAATTTCCAAGAGAGTTTACACACACCAGGATCAAAAACAAGGTACAGGTATATATGCATGGGTATATGGAGGAACTTCAATATAACATCATATATAGGACACAAAGCAAATGTTTACCAAGTAGCTGAAATATGCTTTAGTAAAATAGTATCAGGAAGATACAGTATGTACAACAATGTGCCTTCTGGGCAATGGTAGATACTTCATAAGAGGGAGGAGGATCGGGCAATTAAAATTGCAAAATTTGCCACCATTTAGTTTGTTATTGGACTCAAAGGACAAAGAATTTATTTTGGGTTAGCATCTGGTACATCTAGTTATTACCATTGACATTTGATGATGCAACAATTTACTACTATTTAGCACTTCAGCTTCCCTTAAAATTGTTAAAAGGGTTATTGGTAGGTGGTCACCCCCTTGCCTGCCAAATGTTGTACAATGTGTCACAAAATCTTCACCGACTACCACAGATCAGCATTAAAATGCAATTTAAGAATTAAATCATGAGTAAACCATTCATGCTTTGGGCAACTTGTGTTTCTGGGGCTAATATCCAACAATTCTAAGGTCACCAAAGGAAGACATCTGGGAGTTAAAAGTCTTAGGTTTGTTATGAAATGCATCTACTATTCTTAAACTAAGGGTGACAGTAAAAGATGTTTAGGTCTATCTGAATGAAGCAGTAACTCACTCTTTCCTTATAATCAACTTTTAGTCTATCTTTGAAATCAGCTGTTAGAAGTAAATCAAAGAATGTAACTGCAGTTACTGTGGATGGGAACCAACTTACAATGCAATCAGACAGCAGGTTGGAAAAAAATGCCTGTCAACTGATTTCCATGCAGCCACTATCACCTAAAAAGATGAAACATAAGACAGGTATAAATGCAAGAACTCATTTTGTGATTGTAAAATAATGTGTCTGACAAGGAATTTCAACCAGAATATCATTCTATTTCATGTTTTTTAGACTCTATTTCATGTGATATTATGGTATCTATTCCTTGTACAAACATTTATGAAGTACGCAAGCTGCCAAAGAATTCATTGAAGAAGAATAAAGACTTACTTTTGTTAGCTGATGGCATTGAACTATACTGCAGTACTTTACAGACGTACAAGGTACTGTATTATTTTATTATAGTGGCTAAGTGTCTTCAGTTTTACTGAAAACATACTGATAGATTTTTACCTTTCATTAGTAAAATCATCTCATGTTAAGCTGAGCAAAATACTAGACTGTGCCCATGGCTGACAAAAGTTTAAGGATGGCCAGAGTAAAATAATATTTTGAGCATGCAATTGCCTGCAAAGAGTTTATGCTGTTGTTTTGTTTGAAAATAGTCCCAAACTGGACATATCATGGGTAGTAAACTTCATTTACAGATCAGAGGGTATCGTATAACAAGTATCAAATCACTCTTTGTATCTCCATCATTGGGTACTTTGTGCCTCTGGAGTCCATGAGCATTTTACACCGGATCACTGCAAGACAAGGGAAATGAAGCCCTTATCTAATATTAAAAACTCTCCACAACCATCTGACTGTCTTGATACCAATGCAACCAAAACAAACAATTTATACAAACATCCATTTTTCATTTTCCTGACCATTTTACTAATTAAAGAGGGAGGTCTAACACACCTAGGTGCCCTGGTACCTATGTCTGTAAATGTATGACACAATGTATTTACCATGTTGGTACAGTATGGTCTACTTTAACATAGTTTCAGTTTTTTACACTTGATGTTTTTCTTTTCAGTTTTTTCTAGCACCCTCTGGTAATTATGATGCTGACAAATTAACCACTATTTTCACAAAGTATACCAAACATTTGGTAAGATCACATTCCTAGATTATACTAAAGCCATTCTCTAAAAAGGCCTTCACATAAAACATCAGCATGCTCTATTTTATGGTTGTTTGAATCCCCAAACCACATCATTATGCAAGCACTTTTCCACACCCATCTTCATTCACATTCTTTTTTGAAGTCTGAAGTTTCTTTCTGTTCACCATCCAATCATCCTAGTTGCAGCCATGTTTTTCTGGAAGTGTGAAGGTGCAACAATATCCTCTCCTGAATGAAAAGGTATAATTCTCTTTTCAACCGATCAACATAACCAAACCATCAATGTTATTGTAATCATCATCATTGTCATCACTGTCATAATCATCATCATAATCATCAAGCCAGTCATTTATCAGACCATGATGGTTGATGACCATGAACCACCTCCTTTAGAGGTTGATATGTATCCCAGCATCTAGGTAATCCTGCATCTTCCAAGGTCATCAGGTTGACTAGTGACTAATAATATGAATTGACTTTGTTAGGCTTTTTATTTAATATCAGCAACTGACAAGGGCATTATTGTTGGAATGAGGCTAGCAGGGAACACTAAGTTGAAATTAAATTATGTAATCAACAGGAGTATTACCCTAAATACAGTGTACTGTGTTTTGCCCAATGCCTTCTGGATAACTATTAAGAATGAACATGTAAAATATTTGTAACCAGTGTAATTTTTGTCAGTAATTGTTACCAGTAATTGTATTTTTATTGGTCATCCCCAAAATGTTCTTTTATGTATTGCAGACACCTTCAAAGTGGTTTGCTGTAGCTTACAGGGAGGCAATATTGTTTCCTCGATCAAATGATTTGATTGATTCCCAAGCATCACAGAATTTCTATAACTTTGAATGTAAGTTTCTTCTTACAACACTGACCATAGGAAAACTCAGTTAAACATATGTTGATTTTATCTTTTCAATATCTGGTTTTTAGTTGAGTTTTTGCGACTTGGTTTGCTCAAATCAGATTGCTGGAAAATTTTCTGTGAGTAGACTAAAAACGTTTTTCAAGTTATTGAATCTTTTTCTATTTTGTATATGCATCCTAAAATGTCCCATCTTGGTTGATTTAGCACCAGATCAATCATTTTGCTTAAAAGCACCTTTAAAAACTCTTATACCGTATGGTATTTCTGATGAAGAAATGAAAGATGTGATCAGATTTCATGGGTGGGTATTTACTTCAATTTAATCTCTTGACTTTTAAATTTATGCTAATAGTAAAATCCTTCTGTCCATGTTCTATCATGAATATTGGTGAATATTAAGTCTAGGTAACATAAAATGTACAGTAAAGGAAATTTTTGAGTGTTTTTTAATTATTTATTTTATTAAATTATTTTAATTACCCTTCTGATGACACCTTATTGACATTACCACCGTATGAATACAGAACTCTTGGCTGTGCTCTCAACAATGGCCTTCATAGCTGTTCACTGCACTAGATTCGCAAGTTCACAAGTTTGATTCCTAGCCAGACAGACAGACAGATCGACAAACAGACAAGCAGACAAATAAACAGACAGACAGACAGACAGACAAATAACCCAACCGACCGACAGACAGGCAGGCAAATGATCAATAGGTCAGAAGGTAAGTCAATCTATTCTTAAATGTTTTTACTTATACCTTATTTACTAAAATAATGCAGAACGCTAATCTAGTTCATGTAAATATGGCTTGGTGAATATCAGACGACTAACGAACGTTCGTCAAGCTCGTTACCTCAGAAAAACGATTTTTTAGCCCTAGACGGGAATCGAATCCGCAACCTTTTGACGACCGACTGTAGAATGACCGGTCGTTCGAAGGTTGCGGGCTCCCACCTAGGGCTTAGAAAGCGTTTTTCTGAGGTTACGAGCTTGACGAACGTTCGTTGGTCGTCTGTACCCTATTTCACAACTTGTTTCATAACATTTTTATGTTCCTTAGGGGTAAAAGTTATCCTGCCATTTGCTGGAGAAACGAACTGGATGACACCATCATGCTTAGAAGTGGAGCTGCCTTACATAGAAGGTATTACCATTCTGCTATAGCTCATACAGGATTTCTAGAGTGTTTTCCTTCTTGTGGTTTACATTGAGAACTAACATTGAGAATTTTTTGTTTCTTTTTTAGAGGACTGTTTGAGACACGTTGTGAAGCAGACGAGAATTACTTGGCCTCAGTTTGTAACCAAAATAAACGATCATCTGGCAACAAGCTTGTAGTTTTCACTGAACAGTAAGGAAACTTTAGGGGGACAGACGTTATATTTGGCAATTTTAATACCAGAATACGAAAGCACCAGCAAACGCTTGCTACCTATTGACCGAATGTAAGATCTGCACTGGTGAAACCTCGGACCGATGTTTTAACCGAAGTAAAAATGTAGGCTGTTGCGCAGACACTATATAAAACAGTGCAGAAAGTTAAAAGGTCGGTAGACTGCCGACTATATGAAGGATATATACTCTATATCTAATTTTGCTACATATATTCGGCAGTATACCAACTTTCAACTTTGAGCGATGTTTCAACCAATGGCTTTGCTGAAACATAATCGAAAACCGTGAAGACCTAGTAGCACTCTCGACCTTTTACCGTTGTGATTTGTTCACATTTTAATCAAAGTATTTATGAATATTGCGTAAAATATTCAGACTTTTATGATTAGATTTTAGAATTTTTGTTTGGAAATCGTTTAAAAAGGGTTAACCTCTCTTTTTTAAGGTGATTTTCTTTGTGATATTATTTGTACCTTGAATAAGTGTATAAAAATGCATATCAAAGCATAAGTATCGTTCTTCTTCAACTTGCTGATTTACAGGCAGTGGAAATCAGCCCTTATGAACCAATCAAATTGCAATTTCAACCAATCAAAATGGAATTTCGCTATTCATACCTATCAGCGCCACGGTTATATAATAATATATAATATTTTTCCTTTCTTGAAATAAACCTTACTGATTCAATTTAGAAGTCGAAACAGTACTCCTGGATTACTGGCTACTCCACAGCAGTTTAGTGGCCAGATCACTCCAAAACAAGGAGAAGGTACGGTGATGATTCCCAGTGGTGGTTGACTACAAATGTTCTATAATACAGCTACCAAGGCGAAATATAGTTAGCTACACTTATCGCTGTTAGTCGGAGAATGTAGTTTATTACTAACTACTCTCTAAATTCTAACGATTGAAATTTCAGTCTATTTGTCCCTAATTCTGGTCCTTCTAGTTAGGCATTAGGGACCAAACTTTTAAGATTGGTAATCAATCTTTCAATAAATTGAAAAATTTAAAAAGAGTCAATGTAAAAAGATTTAAGTTTCGATCGATTTTAAAGTGAACGCTGTCTTTCCCATCGAAACATGAATAATTTAGATTGGAAAAAATCAATAACTTCAATGACTGAAATTTTCAATCGTTTGAATTACGAGAGTACAGCTGCTGTTTTACAACATGTGGCCAACTATCCCGCTACTTTGCTAATCTGGTATAAAGTATAAACGCGTCACTAATTGTAGCAATAGCTTGTAGCAATAAATTTGAATATGTAAGCAACAGAAAATTTAATAAGAATTATCAGAAGCCAGTATTAAAAAATAATTTATCACGTGTTAACTGATGGCTGATTGTACCTTCTACATTACTCGCCAAGTGTTAAGTAGCTGACTACGTCGTTACACGGAATTAAAGTTCGCTGCAGCAACTATTACAGATTTTGAAAAGTAGTCCAAACCCACTCGCTACTTGAAAAATGCTACGACGAGCCACTGGTGCTTTCGAGGAAAAGAAAAGTTTTACGTATATAATACAAACTTAACGTGAATAAAAAAGATATTTCAGAATTTTGCAAGATATTTTCGTCATGTGTTCAAAGGTTGGGAATATCTTTGGATGTTTGGATGACGAGCCACTGGTGATTTTTTAGATGTTTATGTTTGCTAAGGTTCGCCAAGCATGGGGATTACCTCTTTCAAGTCGGAGTAGATTGATAAAACAGTGCAAAAAAATAACCTTTCTGATTTACTTTTTAGCGCAGATTTCAAGAATCGTAGTTTCGAGTGAAAACTCGAAGCGTAACCTTGTGAAAATCGTAAATGTTGATTGAAACCGTACACTGACGTCAGATATATGGGTGTTGGACGGAATAGAGTTAAGCCTTGTTGCTTGCCCGAAGCATCGTTTCCACATTTGAAGTTACACTGACACATGCTCCGCTTCGCTACCCACAGAGGTCAAATGTGAATACTTTTACTACATAGTTAAATGGGCATAGCACTTGGTGCCTGAGAGGAAATATGATTTTAAAGTGAAAATTTAATGATCATTCAACGCTTTGATGTAAATTACAATTTTTGCGCTGAGCTAAGAACTGCACCTTCGACTTACAAAGTATGCCGATTTACAATTAAGCTGTCAGTGTTACTAAAGAAACGTATTCGGTCATGTCGATACAAAAACAAACGATTCTCTGGAATGCTACGTGAAGATCTGCCGTGTTTTCATTTCTATGCCCTGACTTTGGCTCCGAATAAGAATAGTGAAAAGTTTTTTTTAGTTATACTATGCAAAGAATTCCGAATTTGCATGAAAAGATTATTCCCTTTTTTCTAGCATTTTAAAGAACATTTGATTATTTTCTAATTTTTGAATTATGTACTGACTCAGAAGTTTAAAAAAGAAAAAAGTATAAAAGTTTAAAAAGTAAAACTACAAAACATTTTCAACATCAACGTTTTGACATCAAAACGTTTTGTAGTTTTACCTTTTAAACTCTTATCCTTTTTTAAAAAAACTTTTTAGGCTGTAAATATTTCATTCACTATGACATTTCTAATTTTATTGCCTTTTTTAGCTTTTTGTTACCCACATTGTAAGTTTGTTTATACGGATAAAGAAATTATTCCGGACCATAAGACTGTGAAGCAAAGCTCATATCGACTGCAAGCGCTGTTATCTAGTAACAGGTTAGCTTGTTTTTGTAATAGCAAGTCCTGTTGGCCAATGTGCCACGCCCAAAATTAAAGGGTTACAGAAATTTACAATGATGAGAGTCTGTTTGCTCACCGGAAAGTGTTTTGGGTTGTATTTGATTGAACTCTTGTTGAACTGTCTTTCATGTTAATAGTGACGACAAGAATTTCCTCTCTGCTCTGGCTGAAACTCAGTGGCTTTCCCAAATCAGTGAACTATTGGAAACTGCATCATTAATAATAACTGCAGTTAGTGCAGATAGATCGTCCGTGTTAATAAGTTATGAAGAAGGTCACGATAGAACTGCACAGGTAAGTCTTTTTTAAAATGTTTGAACGTATTACGGACCTGAGTTAATAACTGTCTATTTGATAGAGCGCTAATTTAAAACCAAGTTATTTCATCCTTTAGCTTTCCAGTCTTTCACAGTTATTACTCGATCCTTACTACCGAACTATTGATGGCTTCCAGGTAATTTTACATGTGTATTCATGGTTATCATCGTCGTCATCGTTCTCATTGTTCAATCGTCATCACCAATGGGATCATTATCATAATCGTCGCCATTTTTGTCGACGTTTTCATCATCGACATAATCTTCATTGTCATCATCATCATCATTATCAACATCATCATTATCGTCGTTGTCATTATCGTTATTGTCATCGTCATCGTCTTCATCGTCATCATCATTAACAACATAATCAACATCATTATCGTCATCGTCGTCATCAAATCATCATCATTATCGTCATCATCAATATCATCATTATCGTGATCATCCTCATCTTCACCATCTCTTGACTTGCTGAAATCGACGATTTGTTTATTTATCAGGTATTAATTCAAAAGGAATGGTTATCATTTGGTCATAAGTTTGCGGAGCGCTGTATTTCACAAAAGTCATCCGACGGACTGGGTCCGATTTTCTTGCAATGGTTGGATTGCGTTTGGCAGGTTTGATGTTAGATTGCCATGAACTTTCTTCTTTAATTTAATTAATTTTATTAGATTGATCAAGAAAACTAATGAATAAAACAACTAATTAAACACCTAAACAATTAATTTATTAATTAAATAATTAAACATAATTAAGTATTTATTATAATAATTGAATTGGTAACTAAAATTATTATATAGCTACGTTAGTTTTCCAATCTGTACGCAAAACGACGCACGCTGATTGGGTGCCTATCTGTGCAATAAGTTTTTCGTACAGACCAGCCAGCAGTTTAAACCGCGAAATGCGAGTTTCTTGCCCGATTTATACTGTACATTTTCAAGCCCTATAATAAATTCCTTATTAACCTCGTTTGTTCGGTCTGTACGGGAAAGTATTTGCCCTCGAAATTTACGCACAGACCTCGCTACGAAATCCTCGGGCAAATACTTCCCCGTACAGACAGAACAAACGAGGTTAATAAGTATATATTAATAGTAATTAATGATAATTAAATTAAAATAAATAATTAAATAGTTGTTATAATAATAAAGTAAGTAATTAAGAATTAACTAAACAATCAATCAATGAAGAAAAACTAATTAATGAAACAACTTTATTTAATTCATTTTCTTCCAAATGATTGGATTGCGTTTGGCAGATTTGATGTAAAATTTGTAAAAGTTCTAATAAAAGTATCGTACCTTTCGTTCGTAAGCTTCCACATCAACTGAGTTTCGACTTACCGTTTTTGGTTTCATAAGGGCAAAGAAGAGAGGGCAAAGAAGAGAGGGCAAAGAAGGGCAAATTGCCTAATATTATAGACGTAGTGACTAGTCTATATGACAACAGAGGGATTTAATTGCAGGAGAATCTCGAGATTTTCCGATACGAATTCAAAGGAAAAATTCAAATTCAGGGTAATAAATCTCTTTATTTGTACGAGGAACCAGTCGTTTAACGAATTCTTATATGACCCAATTTTTTACCTTACAAAACTTAGAAGAAACTTTTGTTAACTCCCTTAAAAAGTATCGAAAAGAAATACGATAACTGTCATGAGAAACATAAACAACACGATCTAATTTTTTTTAAAAGACCAGTCAATTCAAGGCGCTTAAATTTTAAAGTTTTATTGCAGCTCGAAGAAATGTTCAATCAAGAGTATTTCTTATGTTTTAGCTGGTCAATCAGTTCCCCTTATCATTTGAATTTAACGAGGAATTTCTGCAGGTAAATACATTCCTATCAGTAATATTAGTATTTACGGCTTTTTGTGCCTGTAATTTTAGATTTTTATTCCTGTTGTTGGTCTAATCAAAATATATCTACTGTTCGGCTATTATTTTTATGATAATTATGATAATTATGATTATGATAATTATGATTATAGTAGTCTATAATTATAGTGGTCTCATGCCAATGCTACAATCTGATTGGCCAAGTTGCTCGATATTTAATGCTCCAGAGATATTGAGAAGCGACAAGTAACGCAATAACACCGAGTTTTCTCTAATCTAGTTTTATCTAGTTTTATATCTAGTTTTTTTGTTTTTACAATACTTTTGCAAAAATGAATCAGTTTCTACTAAATTAGATTAGTTCCTTTCAATTTCTATGAAATGGTAGTCGAGTCCGTTTCGTCTTCCTCATCGCGTCTTCGAAATTACATAATCTAATTGTTCATTATAATCGTAATTGTTATGATAGTCTTCGTGGTAATAATTATGGTAATTATAAATTATCGTATTTATAATTATGAATATTATTGTTAGTATTTAATTATTTATTATTATTGTTCTTAATTATTTATTTATTTCAATTTTAGCTAATCGCTGATCACGTGTATTCATGTCGATTTGGAACCTTCCTAAGCAACTCAGAACGACAACACGAAGAAGAAGAGGTTTGTTCATTTGTAAACTGTCAGAGTGTTCTCTTTTCTTTCGCTTTATAAGATCAAGACACCGAAACACGACGCTGATGAAAGTGAAAATAATAAAATTGTCTTTGATGCCAAATATGAACGAAATAGTGTCTTAAAAACGTCAGTCTGCCATAGGTTTGCTAAGCCAATATAAATTTCTCGCTTCTGTTGTTATTTAAGTCACAAAGCAACTTGCAGGAGTTGGTGATATTTTGGTCAGTAGGCAAATTGCGTGGTGCATGTGGTGACATTTAGCCTCTAGTGATCCTTGTGTATTTTGGTAGATTGAAAGAAAAACTTTGTCGTTGTGGACTTGGATTAATGTGACCTTAATGGCCGTTCCAGAAAGATTTTCTAACTGCAATTTCAGAAAAATGAATACGGAAAGGTAAGTGTTATGACTGTTATTATTTTCCTTTCCCTGAGGGTTCATCTATTTGGAAGTATCTAAATTCTGTGATGAAAACGAGATTTGCCCATGGTAGATTCCTTGAAGTTAAACACCACTTCGCGGAAAACTAAAGCGGAAGAAACAGTCATCTTCAAACAACAATAATTTAACATTCAGACTTGATACCATCTAATGATATGGTGACGTGTTTTCCTCTCTTGTCATTTTAAAACAACTACACTTTACAAGTTTTTACTATGTTTTCTATGATTTCGTTGCGATTCTAGGAAAAACAGGAATACTAGGTGATATTTACAACTCGAACCAGCTTTCCCCGCCAGGATTTTCATCTTCGTGTGTTGTAAACTTGCCCAAGGTCTTTCGCTTGTTACCACAAGCTCGGACAAGTCTACGTGTTTTTTGCACAGTCGAGACTTCCGTATATAGAGTGCAGTTCCTTATAAAAATTTCAGAATTACAAAAATTACAAAATTTACAAAAATTTCATGAGCCATTTTACATACGAATCAATCTTTCACATGTGAAACGTTCCAATTCCACATGTGAAATGAAAATTTCAATGGTGAAATTAATTTTCATATGTGAAATGAAAATTTTACATGTGAAATAGGCGAAAGTTTCATATGTGAAATTATGAATTATTTGTGAATCAGGTTCACATGTGAAATGAGAATTTCACATGTGAAACCGTTCCAAATCCATATGTTTTTCACGTGTGAAATAACATGTGAAATTTTTCTCAGGGACTGGACTCTTGGATAATTCGACAAAAATCAGCTGGCAGTTTTCTCGAAAATACTGAAAAGGAAGTATCCATCTCTCATTCTAATCCTAATATACTCATAGGGGATATCCCTCTCGCTACAAATTTGTAGTGGCTGATCAATCCTCCTATCCCTCCTCTTTTATCCCCCTACTCCCTCTTTTATCCCCTCTCTTGTGACTTCGAGCGTTAGGTAATCTCAGAAAATGTAAGAATAAGCAATGATTGATAAAGACCAGTAATGGCGTAATTTGCAGGATATTAATTCCAAGATACCACATTCCTTCCTTGAAAGTGTGGGAGTCGTATTATGCCAAAACAAGAATTGAGGCAAGTCTAAAGTTTCACGGCAAAAAACTTTTGCTTAGTCTTTCATGTTTAAGTTTTGTTAGGTATAATAATCTATTCAATTCCCCCCCTTTTACTCTTTAGGAAAACTTGCAAGTGGCAATGAATCTTGCGCAAGAGCAGGCTAACTTGGTGGAAGAGATGTATGCGGTAGGCGCTTTGAAAGAATATTGAAAATTAGTCAAAAAGTGGCGGTTGGAAACGTCAGTTAAATTGGAATCCATGTTTTCTACACCTCGTTTAAGCTCAGCAGTTTAGATTCGATAATTACTATTATCTTTTCCATTTCATGTAGGGTTACCTCAACAAATACCTTGGTTTGGTTCAAAAAAAGTCGAATTTGCAAGACGAACGACAAAGCTTGGAATCCTCAGTCGAGCATGACATATCTTCCATGATAAGCACCGAAGCTAAGGAAGCAGTAATCAACAATGTTTTTGACGTGCATAACTCTGTGGCACCTGAAATTAAATCTGCTTCTCTGAAGACATCAAAAAGCATTCGACATGCTAACAGTATGCGTGGGTTGGAAAGTAGATCTCTTGATAATTTATTAGAAAATCGTCGTCCAGAGACACAAAGCAAGACTAAACGTCGTCTGGGGTCAAGTAAATTTTATGTTAAGAAGCCCACCAGGAAACAAGACTTCGAATCAGGTAGGTTTTACATTGTGGTTGAGATGAAAAATTAAGTTGTCTACACACGTAAAAACGCACTGGTTATTTTTGCCTTTTAGCAGTATTGAGCAAGGTTGAGCTGGCAAGCTTGAACAAAGTTGAGCTGGCAAGCTTGAACAAGGTTGAGCTGACAAGCTTGAACAAAGTTGAGCTGGCAAGCTTGAACAAGGTTGAGCTGGCAAGTTTGAACAAGGTTGAGCTGGCAAGCTTGAACAAAGTTGAGCTGGCAAGTTTGAACAAGGTTGAGCTGGCAAGCTTGAACAAGGTTGAGCTGACAAGCTTGAACAAAGTTGAGCTGGCAAGTTTGAACAAGGTTGAGCTGGCAAGCTTGAACAAGGTTGAGCTGGCAAGCTTGAACAAGATTGAGCTGGCAAGTTTGAACAAGGTTGAGCTGGCAAGCTTGAGCAAGGTTGAGCTGACAAGTTTAAACAAAGTTGAGCTGGCAAGCTTGAACAAGGTTGAGCTGGCAAGCTTGAGCAAGGTTGAGCTGACAAACTTGAACAAGGTTGAGCTGGCAAGCTTGAACAAGGTTGAGCTGACAAGCTTGAACAAAGTTGAGCTGGCAAGCTTGAACAAGGTTGAGCTGACAAACTTGAACATGGTTGACCTGGCAAGCTTAAACAAGCATACATGAACAACCGCTGTTGATTCGCCAAGCTGTAACAGCGTGTCGAAACATGATTGAACAATGTTATTCTACCAGTCCTGTTCTATCATGATGACACTGTTGTTACAGGTTTGCTGGTTCAACAAACCTGTAACAACATGTGAGATTTTTACGTGTGTAGTTCTTAAGTAACATGAATGCTAAGCACAAACATGTGCATATAGGCTTCCAGAAGGATTCCTCAACGATCCTACCTATGCACACATTTGTTCTTTAAATTCATTTACAATATTATCTAATAGTGGCTTCCGCATAGGCAGTACATACAGCGAACATGCACCTTAGTTCACCATCTGAGTCTTGGTAGCTTAATGGTTTGGGCGTCTCAGCGGTCATCAAAAGGTTGCGGATTCGAATCCTGTCTGGTGCTCAGAAATCGTTTTTATAAGAAGAAGAGTTTGACAGACGTTAACATGTTGTGTGTATTAAGTAACTGTTCCAATGACGAGTCAGTTACCGATATGAAATACCGTGAGAGGATACTGAAACCAAAAAGATGTTACCAATAAAATAATGTTGCAATATAGAAGGTCACTTTTTGATGTTACAGTTGTTAAATGTTACAATAAAGAAAGTGCGACATTTATGGATGTTATCATTAACGAAACACTACCATTAAGAATTTATTACAATTAGTAAAATGGGAACAATTACTTCACAGTGAGTTAACATGGTTTTTTTTATAGCTTTGGCTGAATTGAATGAAGACAAACCACAGGAGAAAAATCACATCAGAAAATCACAAATATTTGACGGTTTGTGTGATTATCTGAGAAGTGAAGGTAAAGTCCATCGATTTTAGATCTTTCCTGGTGTTCAAGGACGTCATTCACGCAATTTCGAGAGGGCACAAGGAAATCCTTCGTTTATGGAGGCGACGTTTCTGAAAAAAGATCGCTGTGGCTCAAGGGTTGGAACCACACATATTTTTAAGGGACTAGTGCGAAGCTCGGTTGGCATCAATATCACCGTTAGGATTAGGGGTTAGCGGTTAGCATTATAAAACTCCAGAATATGAGAATATACCAGGTGTCTCAAAAAAACTGCAAACACTACAATTTGCATAACATCCACTGCAATTAGCGTTGCAATGCCTGTGCAACTTATGATGCTCCTGGGATTTAAAAATACGTTCGAATTTTCCTTGTAATTGGAATAACCACACAAAGTGAGTTAATCTCTAATCGACATCCCTAAGCATGAATTTGGTTTACACACCCTTGGGACAATTAGTACTGAATTATGCAAATTTCATAAATATCTGATTTCAAAGGGTTTGCAGTTTCTTTTGAGACACCCTGTATAAGACCTGAGTTAAACTTTTGAGGAGTTAATCCAATTTGCTATAAACCACTATAAACTATTTGAAATATTTCAAGCTTGCTATTTCACTTGTGTGGTTTATACTAAAATAATTCTTCGCGTCAGCGTCAGTAATTATGGCGGAATTATCCATCGTTATCAACCTCCACTTTGGTGAACAAATGCAGTTAAATATCCGTTTCAGCATTATCACAATCGTGATTATCATTATTATATCATTATTATATTATTATTATCATTATCACAATCATCCTCATGGCTGTGGCGAGTGCGGCGTTAAGGTCTTATGATCTTCACTTTCCTATGATCTTATCCTTTCTTTTACTGACACGTTTGTACATTTTTCCTTGCACGGGATATTATTTAGAACCTTAAAGATTCGAAGGTTCTGTTGCGCTGTGGTGTTTAAATTTTGAACAGTGAATTCATTTGTCTTGTGTTCTTGAAAGGATTTGAATGGAGTAAGGAGACAGACATAAAGATTACACCTGCAACTTGCTGCGGGTATTTGACGAAGCGTGGATGTGAGTTTAAACTTTCTTCATTCAAAAATGTACCGTAATTAAGTTTTATGAGTTGTCTTTATTTACGTCTGCTTACTGAAGTATTGATAAGCCGTTTAAAACTTGGAGCGTTTAATTTCTAATAATTGCTATATATTTCTGGTAATGTTTCATTCTTATACATACCTAGAACTATATGTTAACTGCTTTTGTTTTTAGATGTTAGAAAGAACTGGCTATGTCGCTGGTTCAAACTAGATTTAAGAAAAAAATACTTAGCCTACTTTGAAGACTCCAAGGTAAAAACTGTTTCTTTGATCATCATTCATGTGAAATGTAATAGTTAGCATCTCGTATTTCTTCTCTTTTCCTTTTTTCTGGAATATTGTTTTCTTTGAATAAAAAGCTAGTTAAGACAAATTTAGGGAAGGGATGTACACTTGCGTGAATTTGCAAAGACGACGATCATTTCATCTTCACCTTATTTTATCTTATCTTACCTCACTTTATCCTATCCTGTCATTTGCTATCTTATCCTATCCGATGATATCTTTTCCTATCCTATCCTGACCTATCATATTTTATCCCATTTTATCCTATCCTATCCTACCCTGTCCTATTAAATTTTTTTATTTTCTTAGTTTCGGTTTACTTTAGTTTTTTGTTTTTTTTTCAACCTAACACTGTCATCTTTTCTACTTTAGTTTCCGAGCAGTACAAGTACAAAATAAAAATAAATGTTAAAAGCTCCAATTGGGTAGGAAATTACCACTTCAAACCCTCTACTAGTTGCGGGTCTGAAGTGACATTTAAAACCTATAACCTTTTCAAAACGAAAAGTTTGACATTTCGCTATACCGACAGACTTCCACTTCAAGTGTCAGCAACATGTTAAGCATCTTCACGACCTCTACTTTGCTATTTTATTTCATTTTCGACATCCTTTTCTGTGTTGCTCAAGCGAGTCTCAGTGTTTATGTCAACTTGAAGCTGTTGTTCACTTGTGTTGGCCCAATCATTTTGTGTTTACTTCCCATTTTGTATAGAAACACCACATAAGTTGGTAAACAAGTGAGCTAACGGCCGTTGACGCGGGATTTCATCCCGACGTCCTCAGCAGAGAGTGGTTTGTGGAGGTCCCGGATCAATCCCGACAAATACTTACCCTATAATCATTTACATGTGGATTTCGTAAATTATTTCAGGCCTACGTAACTTTCAAATATTTAAAGTTTTGCTGTTTCCTTATATTTTTAGGATGATTGCCCAAAAGGAGTGATAGAATGTAGTAAAATCGTCAGGGTTTACGCTGAGAATTCTTCAGCCAGAAATCATAAACATAAATTCTATGCCGAAACTGACGATCGAACTTTCGCGTTTAAAGCACCAAACACAAACATTATGAAAATATGGATAGCTAGCTTAAGTGTACCTTGTGATCTTATTAACGTACGATGACTCAAGATGAACCACTTGTTTTTTCCTGCTAAACTCCAATATGGTGCTCAGCTCTTCTACCTTATTGGTACTAATTTTCGCGGGCACTTAATTTCGCGAAAAAAAGGTCGGCATATTTCGCGGGTCTTTATTTTCGCGA
>JBAHVQ010172882.1:5261-16237 GCA_036872915.1 Nanipora kamurai
ACTCAAGGCTGGGGCTCAAACAGTTTTTTTTCCAAGAGCTCTTTCAGTCATAACAATATTAGCTTGGCAATCTTAATTTACTCCATTTTCATAAAACAGTGAGTTTATCACAACTGGTTCTATGTTGAACTGGAATTGCTTTTGCAAATTCGTATGACAAATTCATGTAAATTTCATAAATTAAACCACATAGTGGTTGTGAGTGAAGGTAGGTGGTATTAATTATTTATGGTGGCTACATTTAAAACAGAAACACATTCTATGTCAACTCTCTCAGGACCAAGTCAGACTTCCCATTTTAATCTAGTTAACATGAGATTATTTTATTAATTTTGGCTTATGCCACTCTTTGAAGGGGGGAAGTCTTAGCTGGGAACAGTTACATAGTCATAAAAACTGATTAATATTATTTTTTGAGAACTAAATGTGGTTAACTAAGGTGCCCAGGGATAGCCATAGTTTTGAGTAGATTTTCATTGGTGAGCTGGTTCTGTAATTCACAGACACTTCTTGCTTTCATGTATATTAATTATTAATTGGTAATACTATTAGTTATTTGATGTGTAATTTAGAATAACACACACTTGTACATGAGATTTTTCAAAGACCTCAAATTGAACTTGCCTTTTTGAATCTTGCTATTTTGGTAGTCTCTAAAAAAACTCCCTTGTCCATGTCTTTTTTCAAATTGCAATCAAAAGCATGCTATTATCTAAGTACAAATCAGTTTATATTTCAACCTTTTGTGACACTGTATCAGGGGGTTTATTTCAAACGATTTTGATATGTTAGGCAAATTGATTTGCTTAACAGTGACAGATTGACAAATTGTATTCAATACATTACACCACCACAAATCAACTGTAACATCTAACCTGACAAAGGAAGGAGATCTTCCAAAACATGTTGTTTAAATTAAAGGAAAAACTCCAAAATGTTGTGATTTTTATGAAAATGATATGCCACTTAATACTGTCAACTGATCCTTTAGTTCATAATTCTAACATCAAGGGCAGATGTAGGATAACCCAATCAGGGGGACCAAAATCAGACTTAGAGTACTTCAATTGGGAGTAAAATGACTTGAGATAACTTTCCCAAATGGGGCTAATTTGATGTGCTTAGCAGAAAATTGACCTTCCATGTTTCAAACCCCCCTCCCTTCATATCAATGTTGTCCAAGTAAAATGATGCAATTTGCAGGACCAGTGTTCGAAATTCTCTAAAAATTCTATGTGCACACTGTGCGTGTAGCTAAAAAATTTACCTGCACAAGCAGATTTCAACATGCACATATCAGTTTGATAGCAAGATACACATATAAACAATGACAAGAAACAATGATGCATGAGATTTTGCACGTGTTGTGAAATGAGGTTTTGCAACAACACTGCACGCAGTACGCATGTGCTCTAGAAACATGTGATTCAAACCGCTTACAAGTAAACAATGCATTCAGCAGTGCAGGCAGTTGTTTTAAGTGTTTTTAAGTTGTTTTAAGCGAATATAAACTTTTTTGGATCAGTAATGATAGAATTTTTTGTATTTTTTCAACTGAGTGGATGAATAACGTTTCTACAAAGAAAAATCTGCTGGTGATCAAGAAATTTGTATTACTGAGAGCTACATGCACAGTCATGCACCCAGAGAAAAAGGCTACATGCACAGCAAGAAATCTACACGCATAGTGCAGGTGTGCACCCGAGAATTTCGAACGGTGAGGACACAGGTATAATACTGTAGGTACACAACATAGAGTAGGGGGAAGGGGGAATTATGAATAAAAATCAAGATTTTTTTCAGTCAATTGTTCAATATGTAAATTTTTAGCAAATATCTCCGAAGGGTGTCAACCATTTTGCTCCAGATTGTTGGTCAAGGGGCTATTTGTTTGCCCCTACTGTGACATTTAGGAATTCTAATGGTAGTGAACTGCTAAAATGTATAGAAAAACCCTCTGTTTCAAGAAAAAGCCAAGGCTTAAAATGTCAGTTCTTCATTTCTTATCATTTTATAAAATAACAGTGCCTACTGTGCATTCTACTTTAGTTTATATCTGCTGACTGAAGAAAGCTTCTCGATCGAATTCTAGTTTTTATAACTATATTTCACGAACGATGATACAGACCTACAGATAGAAATACAGAGAAATCAACCTAAAGAACAATAACAATAATACTGCTAAATGGAGTAACGTATGAACTTACAAATAAAGTCGAAATGTCCTACAAATAGTCCATTGAACAGTTCGTATATATAAACAAGATGGCCGACCAAGCGAGTGGTCAGCACATTGAACTCTAAAGAGACTGGAACGCTAACTCCATAAGCCAGGCCCTATGATTGGATGAAACCAAATTTGAACAGTCCATTGAACAGTTCGTATATATAAACAAGATGGCCGACCAAGCGAGTGGTCAGCGGTATGCCTGAGCCCTTGTTGTGCGGTCAGCGAGAGTCTCTTCACTGACCAAGCAATTAATTTGCCACACACACAATTTTTCGTTATCCACTACATTAAGTCAAACACCTGGCACATGAAAATACCTTTGCTGTACAACTATGGCTAACATTTAGTTGCAATAAACTGTCACTGAACGAGTTACCTTAATCTAAAATTGTAAATTGTCACAACAAAACCCACCTTTTGATTATCAACTTTATAAATGGACTAATTATTTGAACCTGATGCCACGAAAATTTTTAAGATAAGATAATTTGCCAACTGCAAATCTAAACCAATTCATTTTGAGAGTATTTATAGTGTAGTCAAACGAGTCACGTACATTGCTACACAGAAGGCCTATCGAATATGTTTGCGCGTTCATTCTTTTGAATGTTCGATCGAAATTTTGATCCTGAATCATTTCAAAGAGGACTAAACATCCACTTGAATCGAGACCGTTTTGAGAAGCCATATCATGCTAATACCTCCTTGTGGGTTTAATCACGATTGTCGTGTACTTGAATAAAAGTACTTTCAGTACTGAAGTACTTGTGTAGCTACTTTTGTAATTAGTGCGTGGCAATTTCGGAGTGGCTCAATGAATCGCTAAAGAATGGCTTATGAATTGCTTAAACAGCTTGTTTACGCTACTACGCTAAGTCTAATATTTAGGCTACTTTATTTCTATACTGCGCCATAAATGTTTAGTATTTGCCACATAAGGCAAATACTACAAAACATCAACGAAACTGCCTAATTTGTCGCTTCACAACAATGTTGATCGACTAAATTAGTCGCATCTCATCACGGACTATTTTATTTCGCAAGGAAGCTTTGGCCATCAACATTATTTTTCCATGATATATTTGTTGAGAATCTTTCTGGCCATTCATTTTTATCATAAAAAAAAATACCTCGATAAAGAATGATACCTCCGTCCTCCGGATAACCAATTATATGGTAACACTCAGTATTAAATTCAGTAACAGTCAAACTGCATCAGCAGTTATACTCGGTCATCGAATTGATCACTAAAATAATATCACTAACTCCTTTACCTTAAGTGGTCGGACACTTAGTAACTTCTTAGTAATAATAACACTCAGTAATAGTAACACTTGGTAATTCAGTAACAGTAAACTTCATCAGCAATTATACTCGGTTACCGAATTGATTCCTACATAGTATCACTAACTTCTTTACCTTAAGTGGTCGGACACTTAGTAACTTCTTAGTAATAATAACATTCAGTAATAGTAACACTTGGTAATTCAGTAACAGTCAAACTTCATCAGCAATTATACTCGGTTACCGAATTTATCACTAACATAGTATCACTAACTTCTTTACCTTAAGTGGTCGGACACCGCTTTCCAAAAGTGAAGTGGATTTCACGTCCCAATCGACTATTAAATACTGTCCTGTGTAGTAAATTTATTGATCAGACTTAAGTACCTGGAAGTGTGGAAGCATCGAAATACAACTCTGAGAATGAAAACTACAGCAATTATTTCGCGAAGACAAAAAATTCAGAAATCAATGCAACGAAAACAACATAACTGCATCGGGTCCCGTTCATAAAGCGATTAATTAACTGAATTAGAAACAGTTAATCATTTCTAAATTTGGTAATGATAACTCTTAATTATTCACTATTAATATTCTATAACTCTTCCATAACAAACCTCTCACACCAAAACTCATATAGTTCGAGCACAAATATTTATTTAGGTGATCGACAACATTCGTCCTTCTTTAGCTCGAAACACGAGAAGAAGCCTTGAATACAAGAAATTGTGGTTGGAACATAAAGAGCACAGGGCTGTTTTGCAGGGATGGGACGTTCTTCATCCCGGATTTACGTGAAAATGTATCCGGGACAAACCGGGTCGTTTCACGTGCGAAGATGCACAGCCGCGGAAAATTTTTTTAAAATGGCCTAAACGAATTCAAAACATCAACAAGGACAAATTCAATCACTATTTCTTTAAGAGCTGCTGTTATCAACCTCTTATCGGCAATAAGCAGTTTCCTGTTGATACTTAAGTATCGTTTTCAAACTGACGTGCTTGCGCCTCATATTTACCAAAAAGATTGAGCTTTTGGAAGAAGAAATTTCAGAAATCACAGGAGCGAAATGCCAGACGAAAGCGTCGGTCTGCCTGGTATGTTCGAGGTAGAACAGATAAAATTGGTGGGAAAACATGGTGTTTGGCGCTTTGCCCGAAGATAACTGGAAGAAAAACTCTCACTATCACTATCTCACTATCAATGACAGCTAACACGTTTGGCATTCATATTTCTACCGTATCCAACATAATTAGAGAAGTTTACTTAGCTATAACCTACAAACTTGGAACAAAATATGTAAAATTACCCCAGAAAGAAGAAATTATTGAAAAATCTGGGGAGTTTATATCTAAGTATGAAGCTTTTGGATGCATTGATGGCACCCATGTACCTAGTTTACCACCATTGATTGGAACATTCACAGGACTATTTTTGTTAGAAACAGCACTTTTCACTAAATGTCCAAGCTGGCGGGGGCACTTTTCACATTTAGTGAAAAGTGCTCCCGCCTCCCATATAAACAGCCTCTTGAAAAATACTCCCGTATAAACAGCCCCTTGCCACAATTTTTGATTACAACCTGCGATGAAATTCCTGATATGAAATTCTGTGATGAAATTCTTGATATATTGGTAAGTAGTTCTCGCCCTCACCCAGAGTACCTGCTTGACAGGCTACAATCAGTGACAAAAACCTTGAGACACTCACAATCTTCGATGTCTTCTCAATATATGACATTTTCAGACTAAATAAGTGCTATCCCTCCGTCCCTCTGTTCAATGTTGAGTACTACTGAAGGGTGCATACCTAACCCCAAACAATGTGTCTGCATACCAACGAACATTGTATAGGGCGAGGGAGGATTTAAAAAAGGAACATTTCACTCTACAGGAAACAAGTATCCCAACACTTAGATCACTGGTTGTAGTAGCTTCTCTGTTTATGATACAGGAAGCAGCTACAAGTAAGTGTTGTGATCATGAAACTGCCAGAACGTAGGTGTAGAATACACAACATTAATCCCTCCCAAAGAGAGGGCGTTCACGATTACTCAAGATGCAAATTAATTTAAATTAAAGTCAGTTAATCAGCGAATGTAGTCCTTCATCCAATTTGGAGGACGTCTTGATCGGCGTTCACTTCTCAGACGTTTCGTACCATCATATAAAAATTAGAGTGCTGCGTCGGCAGTATTGAACGGCTTGTAGATAATCAAAAGGTTTGGGAAACTGCCGGAACGTAAGAACGCCTAAATTGACGTTTCGAGCGAAGGCCCTTCGTCACTGATTGTATCGGACTGAGTAACGGCGTAAATGCCGGAATGTCTCGGTCTTCTCTTGACGTTCCCCACTGATCTATCTGGGAAGTTGTTGTGTCAGTTGGCTCCGCAATGTTGCCTAATTGCTGTTCCTGACATGTCAACCTCTCCACCAAATAACCCAAGGCGTGTCATCTTCTTCCTGTTAGCTCGGTTCCTGTATATTGTCAGAGCAAGTCTTATTTCCTCGTAATGTCTGTGGCAGTCCTACACCATTGCTTTTCTTCAACCACTGTGTAGTGCGTTGTTTTAAAGCTGACGGTGTAGTGCCATAGCGCTTCTTTAAATAGGAATTTAGTTTCCTCCTACTGCTATCCTCCCTATGTCCCTTACAGTTTATATATTATATTTATTCTTTATTATTATTATTTATTATTATTATTATTTATTATTATTACTTTTATTATTTTTGTTAATAGGGAAAGATTTATTAAATCATTAGTCTGTTATAGTGCACTACTCGTCTGTCTTTGGATCGTCCTTCTCTTTGAATCCTTACTACTAACATCGGATAAACACTTGGCTACGACGAACGGTTGCATTTGAATTTATGAACGAAGGCTTGTCATGAGAGGGCTCAAAATGTCGAAGAGGTTCCAGGCGTCAGAATAGACTATAGAAACATTGTTGGACAAAGAAAATAGTTCTATTATTTCTTTCAACAATATTTGACTGGTTTCTGGAAACTAGTTGCACTAGTCTGAATCTACCCCTGGGACAATGGTCTAAACTGTTAGTCGGGAACCAAATGCACCAAGCTGTACTTATTTTAACTACCCATAGCTTGATGCTGCTTTACAATGTTAATACTTTTACCTGGACAGCAGTGATCTCGTCCAGACAGAAAGAACAGTTCCAGACATTACAGAAAAAAGAATGCAAGTTAAAATCTCCTGATCTGTACAAAACATATCACAATGGTGGGTGTCCTTGGGTATTTACTTTGTTGGGCATAGTTTTCCTAACAATGTAGCATCCGAGAGTTTATTTGTAATTTTTGGCTGCTTGTGAGGTTTTGTACATTGGTGTCGCATTTTCGTACAACGTGGAGACTCTCAAGCTTTATAAGAAAACGTTTGGACTGTATGTCTTGTTCAGGTGGACGCAGTGATAATGCAGAGCCAGCATTTAACTTATCTTAAAAATGAGCCGATACGAAATTTTGTACCTTGACAGTGGCAAATGCACTGCCTAACCCTTTACCAGGCAGGTTTGCAGTCGTAAATTTTGGCGATAGCCGGAGTAAAATTTCTCAGTTGCCAAATGGCAACGGTGCCCAGATACATGCTTTGTTTTGCACAGTAAAATTGACTGTCTTACTCGAGTACAGTTTGACCGAAAAAAGAAAATTCCCTTGTTCCAGCACTTGTTAGGTCGAATAACAGAAATTCAGTCGAAAACGACGAGTATTTCATTTCATTTTGACATCTACTTCAATATCAATGATAATAAATGGAGGGATTGAAACACCCGTCTAAATTTCGACGAAAAAATTGTATCTGCACTGGTAGTTAACTGCGCGTAAAGACATCCTAATCCACACTGTCCATAGATGGGGTATATTAGTATACATGTAGACTGATGTTTATTGATTATTAAAGTTTAAACTGACAATTTTTTAGTACTTGCTTATCAATTTTTTTTCATTTCCCGTTTCTGGAGACTCGAATCTTACATGTTACTTACATGAATGCATCTAAATTACCTTGCTAACTGAATACTTTTGATGTGCTATTTTACGCCCTTTAATTTGAAGGAAAAGTTTAAGCACGTCATAACAATTCAGAAACCAGTTTACAAGTGCTAAATGGAAAGCCATTTATTCCAGTTTCTTAGTTTTTTTTTAGTTTTTTTTGCCATTTCGTTAAGTTTTTTAATATTTTTTTCATTCAGTTTTTTTAATTAGAAGTCATGTTGCAATATATATTTGTAGAATTTAAGGTAACAAGAAAATGAGTAACTTCGTTATTTTTATTTTTAGGATTGGAGCACTTCTGCTGGTTGTTCATCGTTTTCTTCCTCGTCTTCGCTTTCTATTGGCATCTTCTTTTAAGATGTATAAAGGAACCGGTCATAATTTAGGGGAGAGATTGGGGCTTAAGAGAAATGTTTTCGAAGTTAAGAATTTTCCAGCCCTACCATTACCATGGAAAATAATTCTTTCCTCAACCGTCCAATTAATCAAAAAAAATTACTCAACCTAGAATTTCAATGTATAGAGACATTTAACTAGTTCAGTGCCAGAAATTATATCAATCCTGATCTTTTGGTGAAATGGTTAGAGACAACTATGGGACTTAAAAAGAGCCAAGGTGGAAACATCCAAGGCAAAGAAGAAATGAGAGATTGCAGCCAAAAGTTAAATTGCTCGACAGAGGTGAGCTGGCCAAAGAAACAACTGCTGATGAAATTCCCATTGGCCATTTGAATGATGAAATCTAACTTATTTTCAAGTTATAAACATTTTAGATTGCAGTCATGAAAATTTTCTTACTCAACGTTTTGGAGAAGTTTGCTCAGCTATCTTCTCTTCGCTCTCAACCCCGGCTACAAATAATCACCAGTCCCTAACGTCAATATTTGTAATGCAGTTAATGCAGTTATACCTGTCGTGGCACCCGAAATTCCTTTTCACTTAGAATAAACTCTGCCAGGAAGATAAAAAAAGTGAATTGTTTTCTATAAATAAAGTTTGAAATTTTATTTTTAGTGTCATTTCTTTTATTTTTGGTGAAAAAAAAGACAAACTGGGCGCTTTCTTCTATCGGCAAGCTGGCGGATAATATAAGTTCACTCCGTTTGGCATGTTAGATCAAATTCTCTTCGGTTCCTGAAACAACATAAGTTATATCATAGTTTCAATTTTGACTTCCGCAAGCGTTCGTGTCATTCGACATTATCCAAGTTGAAAATACGTGACATCACATGTTTTAAAATTATCCCTGTTTAGACGGCGCCGTGTAAAGGAATTTCCGACCAAGAGTCCCAGGAATTTCGCCGGGATACTGAATCTCATTCCATGTCGAAAAAATCGAAAAGAAAAAGTGACATGGTAAAACTCTTGACGATGGAAGTCGAATGAAAAATCATGATAGAACTTATTTTGTCGGTGGAATGGAAAATAATTTGATGTAACATTTGAATGGAAACAACACTGACTTATTGCTTGTTGACAGACAAAGTTTTGTCAATGGCGTGACGTCACAGCTTGACATTACAGCGTGTTAATCTTCTCACCTCAGTTGAGGTGTTGTGTTTCGCGCACAAAGCTGGTTTAAAAGAGAGCCAGGTAATATGACCCACGGAAATAAATATAGAAAGATATATGTTAACATCGAAAAAAAGTTTCGTGTCATAGGCATTTTAATCGTGCGAGATTAAGAGATCCAATAGTTGATAGAGTCGCTGACAGAAACAATTAACAGTGAATGAAAACGTGAACTAAATGATAAAGTCTAGTAAATCAGGCAAGTCGTCTTCGACGTTAAGGTCGGGCTTCATCTGTTGAATAAATATAGCTTAAGTTACTTTTCCTATCAACAGATTCATTAGCTATTCTAACGATTTTTATTGTAATATTCTGAGTTCGACCTGGATGAAAAAGTTTATATTGTTTAGCTATAGGCATGTTTCGATATGATTTTGCGATTATTTTTTGAAATGATTCCCAGAAATCTCTGGTCAGCAAACCAATTCGCAAGATCTTACCGAAATATGCCTCTGCTAAAGACAAGAAACTTTTCTATTTTCGTCAAACTCGGACTCTAACAACAGAAATCATTAGAAAAACTAATACCGGTAGATCTCTTGACAGAAAAATAACTGAAGCTCTGTTTATCTAACAGATGAAGCCGGTCTTTAACGTTAAAGAAGACTTTCCCGATTTACTAGACTGTATTCATTTAGTTAATTTTTCTTTCGCCATGTTGTTGTCAGCCAGCTACTCTATTAACTATTGTATCACACCATCTTAGACGATTTAGAACACTATCTAAATATGTTGACGCAATATAAAGGTCCACCTACATTTACGATATTCTCCCCACAATCGTCATTCTGGTTTTATTACCTCACAGGGTAGCCAGACTTTCCCGTCATTTCCTGATAGCCAGATCTCTGGCTACTAGGTAGGCAGCCAGACATGATTTGCTTCAGTTTGCCTTCGGCGCTCTCGCGAGTTTAACACATGCACAAAGACGACAATCACAAGACACAAAATCGCATGTGTTAACGGCCCTCAAGATCGCGTGCACTGTTAATCTTTCAGTTTCCACAACACCTGACGATAAAGTTAAGGCAAGCTTAAATGTGCGATTTTGTGCCGCGTAATTTTCATCTTGGTATATGTGGTAAACTCAGGACAGTATCGAGGACGAACTGGAGCGAATTATAAGCAGATATCTTGCGCTGTTGCGGCATAGACTGTCATGCGGTTATTGCATACACCAGGATGAAAAACACCAAGAAAAGTGCATATGCACACTGGTACCGACACTCTGAAACGTCGCGATTTTTACCTAATTAAAGTGTTCTTAGAGAAAAAAAGCTTATGGTCGTAATTAACATAAATGATATTAAAATTGAAAGAAATAAACAGTTCAATACAATAATTTTTAAATAACTTTTTGGAAGGTACAAAAATTCTTTGTACTTAGATATTAGCCAAACAGTAGGAACTAGAATGTAATAGTGTAATTTAAGCGTAAATGGATCTTTTGTTTTACAAACAAATAGGTTAACAAATTAATAAGAGTAATCTTAGAACTCGTTGCTGTCACTGCATAATAGTTACACAATTTGAGCGTAATAAAACATTCCGTAAGAGAACTTCACTGTTTCCCATCAGTTGATCCTTCACTCTGCAACATAAATAAGAAAAACTTTTTTAAATCTGGCGATACTTCATGTTGTAGAGTTAATACATCGGCGACAAAAAAAATTGATCTAAGATGGTAGGCTGAGAGTCAGAACGACGACGATTTTAACATGACATTAAAAGATACAAGCTCGTATTTTTACCAAGAATACTCTTATCTTCAAATGACGAACTTTAAAAATTGTACCAGTTAAAAAACATGTTGAAATTTGTACCAGTTCAAAAAAATTGTACCAGTTAAAAAAAAGTGAACTGGTTCGAAAAAA
>JBAHVQ010172903.1:0-16561 GCA_036872915.1 Nanipora kamurai
TAATTTGAATTAGATTTTAAATCAGTTCTTTTTTATTTTGAATTTATTTTAAAATTAATTTCAAACTTAATTTAAAAGATAAATTAAAATCGATATGGCAGTCTTGGGCCACCATTGAATAGTATATAAGCTTGCAATTTTTTATGGTCATGTACCCGTCGAAGACCACAGTCTAGTGGCCGAAAGCTCATCGAAATAAATTATAATCTTGGTAAGAGAACGTCTCCAATGACTAAATGTATATGGTCCATGTTTTTGAATATCTCATGTGCACTAAACTCTCTGGAAATAGCAGGTATTTAATCATAAATTCACATTAAACCTACACTGCCGAAGTCAATTGAAAAAGTTGACTCGAGCGGGATTTGAACTCGCATCTTCGGGAAGCCGGTCGGCCGCTCTACCTGTTGAGCTATCGAGTCTACAGGGATTGGAGGAGAGTTATTATCCAAGTTATCATTTCATATTACCCTGAGGATGATTCTGAAATAGCAGGTATTTACTCATCACCTTTTAACCGTCTTAGTATTCTTCTCGTTGTAAAATACAAATGGAACCTCAAGAGACTTGTTATAATTATATGTACTTTTTCACTTGGACTTAATTGTTGACTACCTACCCCACAGTAATAAGATGAACAATATACTGCAAAAACTAGCCTCTAATAGCTCTCAGAATCATCGCACTTAACATTTTTGTGATCAGTTGATATATTTATAATTGGTAATTTTGATAAAAGTAACCTTTCAGATTGACATGTATTTTAAAATTATGAATTGGGTAAATTAAAATATACTCCCGTGGATATGCTTAAAATTTGTGGTCATCATGCCCTGTTGAATGAGGTATTTTCTGGATAGTACTCTCCACAACAGATTTTTTGAAAACAGTTCATGTTTGTTACTGCACAAATATTTGGTTAGATTTTTGTCATTTTCAAAGGTGTCACTAGTTATATCTGCACTAACTGTATCACTGTTTTTAAACTATATTGTGTTGTCTTTTAATGTCAGATCTTGATTCATGGACACATTAAATTCAAACTAGCTTAAATCGGCATGTGGGTATTTCCTAACGAACATTTTTTTAAGTTTTGATTTTTCCTTTGTGGCATTTTTCATGGCCTTTTACTGGCCTTTTTTTTAAGTTACTTTCATGGCCTTTTTTTTAGTTTTTACCAAAGTAGTTTTTTAAGAATTGGTCCACTATATAATATACCTTATAATATATAAATGGATAAATTAGCTGTGCTTATAAAAGGATTATTAGAAGAAAAAGATTTTCAAAGGTTATTATTATTAACAAGTAAAGAGCCGTACATTCTGGTTAAGAAAGTGGTCATATTTGGGGATTATAACAATGTAACAGATGACAGGATAAGAGTATTTTGCACTGACAAGGCGACTGGAAATGTTGCAAGGACAATATTTTTTAGCAAGGGTTATTGGTCATTTGATTTGTGACGTGACGAGTGTGGTGACGAGTCAAACAATTTGGATCTGTCTAACGAAGTCTGTGAATTGCTGGGTTTTAATTTAGTACATGGTGATTGAGTAATTGACAGAGACATCAGATAGACGTGTTAATATCAACCTTGGATTAGAGTTTATTGAAATCAATTGTAATGTTATTGAAAAAAGCAGTAATATCGAAACTGCTGGAAACAAGACAGATATACTGTTAACACTTGGAATACCAAATAATCAGTCTTTCAAAGCTAGCATCCGGCATTTTAATGACATTGAATCAAAAGTTGATAAGGGTGTAATAAATGAAATTAATTTCAATGTTACAGATCAGAATGATAATCCTATAAAGATTGGAAATATAATATTAGAGTTATATATCATGCAATTTATATGAATTCTGATATAGACACAGAACAGAGATTGAGGGATATATATTATAATCCATAAACTGGTTACCAATCAGCAGAAAGGTTATATAAAAAAGCATTAGAAGAGTGTATGAATGTCAACCGGAAGTAAGTTAAGATATGGGTAAGTATAAGAACCAAAATAAAAGGGATTATTGGATATTAACAGACGTTGAATTTCGTAGCAGATATGCTTTTGCTATACCTGTCTATAGAAAAGACACAAACAATATGGCTTAGGGTTACTGGATAATTTTAGGACCGTTTTGGGAAATATCCAAAATTAGTCACGTTTTATGATGGAAAGGAGTTTTATAACGTAGGTGTGAAGAGATTATTAGAGAAACATGATTTTAAATACTTCTTTACTCTGTCAGATAAAAAGGCTGCTGTTGTGGAAAGATTTAATAGAAACCTTAAGACAATAATGTGAAAATATTTTTATAGCAATGGTACATATGAGTGGATAGGCATATAAGATGACCTTGTGGATAGTTTCAACAATACTAAACATAGCACTCTTGTTAGGAATATCAAAGCCCAGCATATAGTTTTGAATAAACCCATTATTCAAAATTGGTGACTTTTGATATTCCAGGCTTTCTGCCTGGTTTCCAAAAACACAGTATTGTATTAATGAAGCCGAAAGATGTCAATAAATCAAATGAGCATCAGGTATGGAACAAGTTATTTGTTCACCATTCCACGGTATATGAAATATCAAAGTTTAAAGTTGGTGATACAATTAGAATATCTAAATATAAAAGTACATTCACAAAGGGATATGAAGCCAATTGTCTAAAGCTGTAAAGGTTATACATGGTGATCCAAATGTATGTGAGCTATAGGACCTCGAAGGTTAACCCATTATAGTAAAGTTCTATGAAGAGGACTTATCAGGTGTGGATAAGATGAATTCGGCCTGTAAGATGGACAGGACATTAAAAAGGAAGAAAGAAAAAAGGTAAAAAGATGGTTTTGATAAAATGGTTAGGTTATGATATTAAACATAATTGATGTATACCTGAAAGTGATATAGAGAATATAGGTTAGTTTATACAATAGATGGCTGAATGTAGTTTTGATGAAGTTGAAATGAAGGATTTAGGAGAAAAAAATACCGAGAATATGATGAAATGAGTGAGAAACCACTAACTAATGAGTACGAGGATCTTATTCAGAAACAAAGAAATCTTACACTAACAGATAATGACACAATTGATAATATTAACAGAATTCAGTATATTGGTGAGCTACGATATAAAAGGTATGATGAATCAACTTTTACAGCTGATGGTGGCAGGACGGTATCGATAAAGGAAACCCGAACAAGGATATCAGCTGCTGAGTTCGTTGAAACTGACAATTACCATTAGGTGAGCAGTTAAGGGTTTGATTTAGTGTTTAAACAACTACATAAAATAGAGGAACGGCTTTCACAATTAAGGGAGTTTAATAAAAATTTATTATAGAATGAAATCAAGAGAACAAAGTTAATAAGAAGAAAGATTATGAGGATAATAAATTTGAAAAAGAGATTGGGTCAAAATAAAGCTTCAAGAGAAAAAGTATATAGGACGTATTTTAATGATAACGGCTCGATATTTCTAAGGTTAATGGCACTGATGGTGATTATCTAAAAGATTCTAAATTAATCAATCCTTTAAGGTTTTTCATGGTGATAATTGATATACTATGTATAGTTTGTGGAACACCACGTTTTATTTTAATGCTAAGCTTTAACCTATAAGCTTGGTGTTCCACAAACTATACATCGTATAACTCTAAATTAATTCTAAGATTAGGTAAAGGTGGAAACTCGTATAAAGTAAGGATGTAAATAGCGAAAAGGCTATAAATCAATTTAAAGAGTTAGTTAAAAATATCCCAGAAGATGATAAAAAAACAATCTACAGTCCAGGAAGAACCAGAAGTCGATTTGAATGAATATCCATTAGTTGATACGTTAGTTAAAATACAAAAACATACTTGGTTTAACACCAAATGAAAATAAGGAGTTACAAGGTGTACTAAATCATTCTGAAAGTATAATTCCTGAACTCAGGATTGGTGATAATGGAGCTCTTCGAATTCAAACAGAACATTCCCAAGAGGCAATAAAACAGACTGAGAATATTAGATGAGATTAACGACCCAAATGAAAGGATTGAATTACAAGAGAGAATTTCTGGATCGAGACAAGCAAGAAACAAGACAATTGTGCAATGAGAATTGGAGGAATTAAGACCAGATTACAGCAATTTAAAGAATGGGCAATAGATAATATGTTGGGACTACCAGCTTTATCAGTATTAATCACAGGTATTGCAGCAACTATAACAATTGGAACTAGATCTGTTATCACTAAAGTTGTGCAAGCTCCTGGATCACTTTCTCAGGCTGTAAAAAATGTCATCTCAAGACTTGGACGTTGGTCTGTAAATTTAGCAAATTTCTTGTATAATATATTTCTCTTGGTGCAAAAGTGGCTGGCTAGCAACTTGTCGGTGTTTACAATTGCCTTTGCTTATTTCGTGTATGATCAATACAAGAAAAGAATAACGAAGTAAAATGGCTGGTATTACATCGAATGAATGTCAAACAATTCCTGAAGAGGTTGAGAGACGAGCTGTTAGATGAAATCAATAAATGAGAAGATGCGATATATCAGTAACTGTAACATTAAAAACAATGTTAAAAAGTCTGTTTAACTGCATATTGTGCAAGATCAGGAAAATTAAAGGGTATGAACATCTATTATTATTTTGACAAAAGATATAATAGGGTGTTTTACTGCAGTTATGACAAAGAGCTACTTGTGGACAAAAATGTAAAAGTATGATATTGTTGCTGTAAGCTAGCTGTATTTTTATTACCAACTAGCTTAAACTTTGGACGACTAGAGGACGTTCGTCAAGCTCGTTCTCTCAGAAAAACGATTTCTGGGCCTCAGAAAAACGACTTCTGAGCCTGAGAACGGCGATTTCTGAAACTTTGTTGTGAACTAGCTGGATATTTGTTACCAACTACCTTAAATTTTTGCTGTGAGGTAGCTTACAGTAGGACATAGTTTGTAATGTAATGAGTGAAGACACAATGTCAGACTCGACCAAAGTCAGACTCGACCAAAAACCCGAAACGAACTAGGCAGCGTAAACGTCTGGCCGCCATTTCAAAACAGGCCAAAGAGGATAAGTTGAGGGGACAAATTATAATGGAAGAATGAGAAGTAGTTATCAAGAACCTCATTCCACCAAGTTTTAAAACCATTTATAACACCAAGATAAAACTTTAAAAACTTTATTTCAACGTTTCGGGCACAACCCCATTGTCTAGAATCGAAAATACAAGATAGAAGACGCTTCTTATGTACATAACATTAATTATAAATTAAAATTAAACATTACATTACTCAAATGAAGTCCCCAAGGTCTAAACCTTCAGGTACAAACGAATCCAGTTCATATGTCCAAAACCCCTCCCTTCTACTTGGGTCTGATACATCAATCTTATCGATAATTTTTACTATCATATCTTTAATTCCCTCATGCCCTCCCTCACAAAAATGGGCATACAAATGTCTCTTACCTCAAAAAGTCACTACAGTCTGTTTCATCTTCTGAAAGAATCTTCAGGAGACTCTCACCTGAAGATTGAGTGAGTCACCTGAAGAGTTTTTCAGAAAATGAAACAGACTGTAGAGACTTTTTGAGGTACGTGACAAATATCCATTTGCTCTATCTGTTTGGTATTGAGCCCTTATTGTATTTCATAAACCAAAACGTTCGCATATATATATATATATATATAGTGAAAAGTGTTAAAGTGTTGAAACACAAGTAGAATAAACAATCGTAAAAAATATTTTATATACATATATATATATACATATATATACATATATATATACATATATATATACATATATATATACATATATATATATACATATATATATACATATATATATACATATATATATATATACATTATAAGTTATCGAGTGTAAATGTCTATTTATAAAAATTGAAAAAATTAAAAACTCTCATGCCATAAGTTATTGGAGTTACTAAGTATTTTGATAAGAAAGACCGAAAGGTTATTCCGACCATTGGCGACATATTTTATTTTATATTCAATGTTTTGACTAAATTTTTGAGCAATCCTGATAATGACTAAAAATTGATTTGTTTTCAAAAGTATAGGTTTGAATCTATTAAAGGACTCGATAAACTCTGAAAGAGTTTCACACTCTAAATGTTTGCCAGGGAGTTTGATGATAACTAACTCATCCCAAATTTGCATACCGTAAGTTATCTAACTCAGCCATCTGGGATCTGGTGGATGTGGTAATTGGAGCGTCGACCGACTTCTAGATGGCATTCAAAAGGTTGCGGGTTCGTGTTCCGTCTGGAACTGAGAGTTTTTCTGCGTCCCTGGCTTATTACAGTTTGCCTAAACTAACGACATATATTCGAAATGCTGACTACTCAATAAAATATGTTGACATTCAGAGTTACCATTGTCATGTATTTTTATCAAGGTATATCTTCAACGCTCGGAGTAGAACTTTTGGCTGGAGATAGGCAGGTATATCATATATTGAGGAAAGCAGATACGTATTTAGGTAGCATTACTGTAGCTGACTTAACCACATCCAAGCAACCGAGTCCGACTCTAAGTCCAACTCCAGCTCTGATTCCGTACTGTCCAAATGTGAGCACAAGTCCAAGTCCATGCATTCCAAGTCGAAGGCCAAGCCCAAATTAAGGCCCCGTCCTAACAGTTCAAGTCGGAGTCTAAAGCTTGATTTCTACAAGCGGAACTGCCGCACACAGTCTTTTTCTCTTTTCTCATTGGCTCTCGGGAACTGTTTTATCCCGCAAACCAATCAAAAGCAAGAAGTGAATGCGGGCGGAAAATTCCGCTAGTGGAAATCAGATCAAGTCCAAGTCCGAGTGAAAGCCATACGGCACAGATTGACGTCTGAACCCGAGTCTAAGTCTAGTTTCGTACACCGCAAATCGAGGTCCAAGTTGAGGCCTGAGCCCTTACAGATCAAGTCCGAGTGTACGTCCAATTCCATACACCACAAGTCGAAGTCCGAGTCCGGATCCGACCGTTGAAGTTTATGTCCAAGTAATAGTCTCTGTCAAAAAGTTCATATATTCCAACTTCGAGTCCAAGCTTGACCAGTCCAGTCTAAGTTCGTGTCTAAATCCAATTTGAAGTTGAAGTCCAGTCCACATCCATCTCACCTTTACTTATAGATGGTTTGCACACGACGTCATGGCAGCCATTTTGGCTGAATTTCAACAAAAGAATCTCATTAAAACATCTATTGCATGCAACAATGAAAGCCACCGTATCTTTGTCTTTTAAATCTCAAGGGATTTAATCAGAATCATCTATTGATAATTACAAAATGTTGATAGTTTATTGACAAGTCGTGTCTTAACTCTGTTAGAATTAAGATAATGCAGTGATGATAATGCCTTAACTTTCCAGGACTAGCTCTGGTCGTTTACCGGGATTCTTCATTTATCGTATTCTTGTGAATTACCGGTTTTCAATTGTACCTTTGTCATTGAGTTTTCCTGAATGACTGAACTTGTGTTACCTAACGCTAGTTTATTCAATTATCCTTGAATGATTGTAATAACGAACTGGTACTAGATAGATCTTGAAATCAAATTATTGGTTGAGGTTTACTGCGAAGGATAATCAAAGTCTAGCACAGCAACATTAAAATGAGGTCCAATCCTACTAGTCAATACTAGGTACAGTTTAACGAAGAAGTTCCCAACGCAGCCAGTTGAAGAATCAGACATGGTTTAACGCTACTCTGGCTTGAAAAGTTTTGAACGTAACTTACAAAGCTACTGTTCGTGACCCAATGTTTCGACACACCGGTCTAGTGTTTTTATGCGAAGCGATCGTTTTCTAATCAAATTGTCTCGTGGAACGTGTCAACTCTGACGAACAGCTTTGGATTGAAACATTGGTACTTTCTATTCTGATTTTCAAATTTTTTTTTAAACCTTATAGGTTTCAGTTACTTGTCGTTCAACTCTACCGACGCAGTATTGCAATTTATTGTCTTGTAGCGCCGCACTTTTAAACACAACATGTTGAATGATGGCAACCGGTCTATTATTGTTAGAGGAAAACCTTTGGGTATCGGCAGGGTGACCCACTGCTAGTCTCAAACCATCCCGTGGAAAAACTCTGGAATTGATTGATAATCCGACTTCGTTGAGCCAGTCCTCACAAGTTTCATTCTTATTGTCAAGCGAAGTAGAACTACTCGCTTCCTCTCACATGAACTGAAACAAGTCCATGCGAAGCCAGTTAAGCAAGATCCCTTGGTAAAGTTTAACCATTTTAGTTAATCAGCAGGAAAAATAAATCAGGGACAAGTCAAGAAAACAGAAAGGTAGAACTGTTAAATAAGCCGTGGTATTTGTGCGCCATTTTGAACCTGTAATACCTACTGCATGATCGGAGAACATTAAAATATCCATTTCCATGTAATAGCGTTGTGACATGCGCATCGCTACAATGAGGTCACTCATTCCTTCTGCTGTGATTTCGTTCAATAAGGGTTATCCACGATAAGTTATGACCATCCTATGACAAAAACAAAAATTGAGTGGAGACCTATTTCCTCCCCCAATTAAGTGTAATTAAACTTAATCAAATGAACCTAACTGCCCTTGTCAGAACGTATTGATTGATTTCTCGTGATTTTCGCTGTTGACTGACGATAATTTTAAGCCCTCAGCTGCCAGACTCCTCCCTCCGGTGAATTAAATAGTGTCTTGAATTAACCAGAATAAATTCCATAAGGGCATGGTGGTAGTGCACTGTTATAATCGAGATAACCTTTAATTCTTGGAATACCAAACGTTTCCCATTGTTGTATAAAATCGTTTGGCGTTTGCCAGAGTAAAATTGTAAATCAGCGCCTTGGGAGTTAAGCCGGAAGTCTCAGCTTATTTTATGAATGATTTTGTCGAGATTTTTAACGGAAGCCAAAGCTTAAGAACTAATGGGGGGAGAGTTTGCTAACTGATAGATTGTTCATGTCGTGTTGAAATAAGTCAAACATCATGAGATTGAAAATAGGGGAAAACATAAATACAAAACTATGGGGATGGATAGCTAGGTATTCACGAAAAGATAACGTCTTTAATTTCTCCATAATTTTACAAACAGTTCTGCTGGTGAGGGTAGAAATGGAAGATTTTGATGTAGGTTGTTGCTGCATTTTTTAATTAGACTGTGGGAGGTTAGACTGCAGTAGACGTGTTTTCGATGAGATTTTTCAAGTCGCTGAGCCAGCGGCAGCTGGAAATGCCATGACAACATTTACTTCCCTAACGGAAGAATTTGATTTGCCGTACTTGAACCTTCCAAGTAATGTTAAATCTGTGTAATCAAGGTAGTGTATCATTCGTGTTTATCCGTAATTGATAAATGGTTGCTTAGGGTAGTTGGTTATTTTTTATCAATACAGGATACTTTAATTGATTTCATATTCAAAGAATAAAAGATAAGAGCTCAGCTCAAAATTGTAGTCTCTATAGCGATAATATACTCATTTTATAGATGAAATGTATATAATAATATATATTCATTTTATAATTAAATACTCATTTTATAGCCACAATATATACTTGTTTTTAGTTATGTATACTCACTTATAATATATACTTATTTTAAGGACATAATTTATACACAATCTCGAGCTAGGCTCTTATCTTTATCCTCTGTTTATGTTTTCTTTCCGAAAATCTGTTGCTACCATTTCATCCGACAACCTCACCCCCAGGGCCTTTCTACGGGATGGTTGCGTGGTGGAGAAAAACCCTGGGAACGTGTTTGCCTGTTAGACATAGGAAAGGCTTGGTTGCCCTCAACAAAGATTTATGATTAGTATTGATAAAATCGTCAAAATGTTCAGATAATACAACCTCGCCACATGTCGAGACGGCAAGCCGCCATACACAGCAGCAGATCTCGGGAAAGGATTCAGAAGTGATACCCCATCTTTTTAGAGCTGGAATGCTCTTAATGTTTTAGAGCTACATGGAGTTATGATATTAACGTCGAAAATTTCATGGGATACAACTATTTATTGTTGAGTGACAGAGTCCTAAGTTTTAATGCCATGTTGCATAAAACGATTTATAAACAAGATCTGTAACGCAAATTAATACATTTGCAGATGTTTGTTGAGTTTAGTCCCGGTTAGGAATGTATCTCTTCTCTTTGGAAGCGAGTAAATTTTTCTCTTTGACTCAAGTAAATTTGACGCATCGCTTTTTTAACCGCAAAGCTCAGCATGTTTTCCGAACCGGTTGTGAAAACTTACATTTTAATTTTTCACCAAGTTTAATGTGTCATGTTTGAATGAGGTGGCTGCATATCATTTTAATTCTGGAAATTTCTGTCTTTAAAAAAATTGTAAACTCAGCATGGAGTACATTTAACTGTAGAAGAATTATCATAAACATACGGCATTTTTGTCAAATTGAGACAATTATTGTTACCATACTAACAACAGTATTTGAACTTTTCCATTTTTGTAAGATTGTCACAATTAAGACATATTATCTTCGATTTTCTTTGTGTTCAGGAAGGTTGTCTAGAAATTTTTTGCAATAAAGTTAGCAGATTTTAAAAAAAATCTATCTACTGAAAAATGTTTGAAAATTTCGCTTATTCTGCATGTTTGCTTTATTTACCAAGTTTTGAAGAAATATACAGGAGCAAATCATCAAAATAATATTCCCATTGACACAGATGATGTTGTCGTAATAGTATAACAACTTGGCTAAGTCACTATTTACGCATGCGTGCCGAGCTACCTTTAGTTACCAGACTCCTACTAACAATTTTCCAAGCAAGCCACACTGCAATTAATCGGGCGCTTTCTGATTTAGATTCATGGTAATTAATGAAAAGCAGGTAAATTCGAGCCAAAAGAGCATTTTGCTGACGACTTCTCACTTTAACATTCATCCGATTAATCGTAACGTGTAAACGTACTATTAAAAGTAAACAATGACAATTTGGTTGTTCAGACGTAATCCGTTGCTATGCTACAGTTGCGAAGGATTGTTCATTTTATCAGCTAACTTATTTCAGGAAGAGAGTACAGATTTAAAGAATGACGAAGATATTACATGTTAGGCGCCATTAGAACTGCCACTTACAAAAAAGTATGCGAGTGATTATTCAATACAATTTTAAAGTGATTTTTGGCTCAAAAAAGGTGATAGCTCATATACTTTTTAAATATTCTTAAAATCTATGCATTCTTTACGGGGAAGACAATCCAGATTGTAATAATTTTAACTTTATTCGGTTCAAATTCCCAAATATAGGACCTCAGTAGATTATTTTAACTTTTGCTATTTTCACCAACTCCCTGTTCGAATTTGGACTCGAAATTACGATTTTTGAAATTTACGCAAAAAAATAAAACTAGAGAAGTACGCTTTTTGTTTGCGTTCCTGCTGACGGTTTGTCACTACTCAACGAACCGTGGTCAAAGATTCAGAAATATTTTTTGGCCTGTTTTATCAATTTTCGCGGAGCTTAATGAGTAAACTCTATTCCGTCAGACCCCTCAAATATCCGACATGAGTGTACTATGGAAACGTCTCTTATCCTGACCTACTTCGCTCGAATTTCGGCTCGAAACTAAGGTGCATAAAAAATTGAGTCAGAAAAGTGATTTTTCGCGCGCGTAATATGCATGTCACGGTTCGTTGCGAAACAACAGATCATGACATGAAGTTTAGCAAACGTTTTTGAATCGTTTTTTCAAGTCCCTCAGGCCAAAATGAGTTGAACATTATATTTATCGATAGTTTTGTTACCTGGTTGTTTGCTCCTGCAAAAGTTTAACTGTGATTATATTTGCCTGTACTTTTACTCTGTACACGAAGTGTAAAATATATCGTTGAAATAGACTTGAAAAGTCAGTCAAAAACGATCTATTTCTGGTTAAAAAGCTCGGCTACCAGCTTCTCGTTTTCAACAAACTCCTTGGTGTCCAGATACCTGATGAAATGCTATTTTTTATATATGATATATAACTTAGCTAGTTGCAGAGATTAAAAATAGTTTCTCAAACGTAGACCCGTTGGCAGATTGTGAGAAGAATAAAACTTGATACCCGATGGGCCTTTACCCCGTCGAAAGTCAGGTAATTTTTTTGGCTGATGCCATACGATATAATTCGGGAGAGAGACACCTTTCCCCGGTCTTAAAGGCATATATTTTATCTTGATTAACCCTACGAGACTTGAAACTGCAAAAATTTTGTCATCCGGGTTTCTTGGAGTCATTTCCAGGCCTCCTCGGACGCCTAGTAACGAAAGGGTGCGTAGCGTAAGGCATTTTCATTCCTCAACTGGACTGATAAGTATGGATTTCGTAGCTTTGAATGATGATGAAAAATTAATAAAGTAAAAGCTGAGCATGAGTCCAGCAGATCCTATTAAAAGTTTCACGATTTTCGTTCATTTTAATTACTCTTTTCAACCTTTAGTTGACAAATAGACCTACTTTCTTCCTAGGACTTTCACCACTGATTCTGTCAAAACTCAGACTATTTATTGTAAGAGGGTGGAATTCGAACCATCCACCCTCAGTCAAAGGTTCAAAAGCTGTCTTGGTTAACCATTAGAAACCTAATGAGCACTTTAGAATTTTATACTAGCAATTCAACAGAGTGGCAGGACTCAATCGACGAATTTGATCCTAGCAGTGAATCATTGGTAACCTGGACCAATAATGAAGGAAAATCAAAACTTAATCCGTAACTGCCATGGTAATGCATCAACTACTCCTTTTACTATTCTAAATCACGTGATGTTAAAAACCGATCAGCATCAACAGTGCGTTGCCATGTAGTCAAATTCCAAGCTCTTTCACTTCACTAGTACTGACGACCACAGCTACAGGATAATATAGATATTTTACATAATAATGAGTTAAACGCATAGTTTCACGGACGAACGGTTCATGGATGTAGTTCACGAGTACCCATCTTCAAAATATCGTCCATTGAATTTAGCGATAAAAGACAAGAAATAGAATTCTTGGCGCCGCATGGGAAACGCTATGATCATGGATATTCATTTCAACATAGATCGGGGATCACGAAATCGAGAAATCCCGAGTACTAGGGGGAAATTTGAGTCTAAATTACAATTAAAACCATATGGAAACAAGGCTTTGTGAGATGGTAGTTGTTAGAAGAAGTTGGAAAACTGTCCTTGTCCTTCCGCTTATAATGGCTAGTTTTCTGAGCGTTTGGCACTGAACAACCCTCGGCGAATGAGGAACGTAAGGAACAAAAGAACAGCACTAAACAAACAGAAAAATGATATTCTTGGCGGTTTCGTGGTTTTCTGCTTATTTTCTGTTGTTTTTTTTCACACGAAGCTCGAAACTTGGGTCAAATGTCAGATTGGCTTTGCTTGTGAAAACACGTAATTTAGCTAAGTCGCTTAAGTCGGTTTGTGAGAAACAGAAATCAGGAATGTTAAGCTAGATGAACCATACCATGTAAACACAACCAGTCTATTAATGCTTAATGGCTCAGGATTACGCCTGGTCCCTAAAACCACATAATCAGTGAAGTGGATTTGTTCTGGTTGTTAACCGTCGCCACAACCACTGATCAGGTGCCAAATTCCCATCGTTTCGTTAAAAAGATAACTGCAGATAACTGCTTCCGTGTTCTCCATTTCAACCTTAAAGTTAATTTTTCTGGTGTAATGAGTTTGTACGAACGAGCTGTTACAATGAATGATGTAATGTTCTCCAAATGAGTCTGTCATTTGAGGGAGAGATTCGATCTTTGATCCGACTATACTTCGGGGTATATTTTATTAGAATTAAATGAGGAGAAAAATCGACTGTTGAAGTAACGTTGGCAAACGATAAGTCTTTCAAGTTAAGTTTCAACAGCAAGTAACACCATTTATAAAGACTGTAAGTGTTTTTTGAACGTCTGACGGAGTTGGGTTTTTTAACTCGATTCTGACGTTTGCTGAGGTGCCCATTGTCATTGACAAATAATTTTGTCTGGTGTTACCAGGGGAAAGCACTGAGAAATTGTGATGTTATGTACATGCTTTGTTATAATGATTATTTGTTAAAATAATCACAGAAGCGGGTATTGTTCTGTTCTTAATATATATGTATGGCATTTTACGCAGTGCTTACGTCTGTTAAGGAAATTTGTTAAGTTATTTGAAGCCTATAGGTTATTTTAGGATTGATTTTTTGGTAGAAGAACACATTTGTTGCAGAGGATTCGGTATTTCTTTTCAAAGTTTTTTCTCTTATTGTGAAGACTAATTCAACGACGGTTGCAGACTTGACCTTCTGGGAAGGGGAAACCAATCTCCCCCGTTTTCAGAATTTTATTCTCAAATTTTTAACATGGCGGGTCATATCTCCTGTGGCCTATCCCTGGATCCGTCAGAAAGGCTGGGAAGTATTCTGCAAAACGTTATTCAACATCACATGTTATATGAAGCTACTCAACAGTCATATCACCAGTCAACAAATAAGTTAATATTGGACTTTAAGGTATCCTCATCTGTAAAACTTAAGAAAATGCACTTAATTATAAAACTCTATCCTTCAGAATAAGATTAGCTTTACAATTTATGCTAAATACGATTACTAGTTAATAGGAAGTTTATAAATAATCCGGAGGGAAATGTATTAATTGCATAGAGTATTAAAACAACACTAGAGACAGCTAGTGGCCACTGGCGTCAAAATGTAGTGTGAAAAAAAACACGGCAATCATAATGCACGATTAGACCCAACTTTCGGGATGATTTAATCTCTGAGCAACAATGCTACGATGAGGCAAACACCACAAATGCATTCAACAATTGTTTCTTTCGCTACAGGAAAATAACAACAAAAATTAGACTTGTCTAAACATATATATCCAATTTAATTGTAACAAATCACTTAGCGTTAAGTTGACAAATTGGCCTCACGACAACATTCAATCGCCAATCAAAACGCCTAACCTTACCCATTTCCGATCTAGAATGTCCTACAAATAAATGTCAACTGACAAACAAGCTTATAAAAAGTATCACAATACCAGCAGTTCTGTTGTAGTTCTGAGGTTTACGTGCTTTTCAGTATTGCAGCATGTCTGGTAAATGACTACGCGTGTATCAAGTTTAGTTTCAAATCATTAAGGTAGTTCTTGGCCGAGCTGAATCTGATAGTTTTTAATCTCCCTGTTTTATTTTTGTTACCGCGAAAATACTTGACCCCTCTGAAGTTGTGATGATTTAATTATCACAGATGATCTCTCCCGCATTGGTACGGAAAACTATACTTGAAAAGATTAAATAGTAGGAATCGAATCGTCACCTGACAAAGATATAAACTTGTTAAAATTTGATTTATACAAGGACTTAAAACATTCGTTTTTGAAGCTTAAATAAGAGTAAGAAAAACATTCGTTTTCTCTTAATTCCCAAAGCAACAGTTGATCCAAGGTAAACAAACAGGGTGGAAATCGGTGGGTTCAACGACTCGAGAAAGTGGTTGTTGCGTTGCACACCCAGCACAAGTATTCATTTATTAACAAACTGTCGGCTACAGGACGGTTATTTAGGAGGGTCATTCCAGTTGGAAAAAGACAGTGACCAATAGACTCATGTAATTCTCTTTTGGGGCTCTATAAGGATATGTTTCTTTAGAAAATACCGCATGATCGAGATCACTGAGTACAAAACCTGCACTGCTAGAGGCTACATGATACACAAATATAATTTCTGGGGCAATGTATTGAGAGTATTTGAAACTAGTTGTAATAAATATTATTTTCACTAATTCGTCCACGGTTTTATCCATTTCCTGGCAGCACCTCTCCCTTTGACGAGTAAAATCGTCTGGCGTTAGCCAGAGTAAAATAATAATAGTCCCAGACCGCCGGATTGTTAACCGTAAAATGAAAAAAATGAAAAAAGTGTGCATTTGAGAAAAATTTGGATGAGATTGCTGTGGAGTTTAGCTCAAGAACCCAAGTTTAAATATTACTTTAAAATTGTTAAATAATTTTCCGGTAAGACTAACAAGGGCAAAGATAATGATAATTATGATACTGACAGTGATCATGAAATTGATAAGGTAAGGGACAGTGATGGACCATGGTGGTAAAGGTAATAATAATGACAATCATGATAAAATGGAACTAACAATGACCGCAAAACGCTAGATAATGTTTTATTTAATAAACCATAAGACACAATGTAACTGATACTAATAACGATAGCAATGATAATAACGATATAACTGATAGCAAAATTATTGTAATGATTATGATCCTGACGATGAAATATGGCTAGTTATTTTCAGTGTCATGATTAGGTAAAACGCAGAACTTCTTGATAGTTGATACCTGGTGTGCGTAAAATTGTGCTGCAATCAGTGATGTTGCAATGCACATTTTGAACAATGTTGTTGTTGCACACGGTGACCAATGTTGTGTTGCACACTGTAAACAATGTTGTGTTGCACGCTGTAAACAAGGTTGTGTTGCACGCTGTAAACAACGTTGTGTTGCACACTGTAAACAACGTTGTGTTGCACTCTGTAAACAACGTTGTGTTGCACACTGTA
>JBAHVQ010172914.1:0-18186 GCA_036872915.1 Nanipora kamurai
ATCTATCTATCTATCTATCTATCTATCTATCTATCTATCTATCTATCTATCTATCTATCTATCTATCTATATATGTTGGCCGATGTTGTCAGGCAAAATTGATCAAAATTGTGCATACTTCTCACGCTTATAAACTCAGAAAAGTTATATGAGCCCCTCCAGATATAACGCATACCAGTCCTTTGAAACACTGAACAAAATCATTGGATTGTTAATAGTTTTCAACATTTCTTCGCGAAATTTTGTTTACACTAATTATAACCAGCACTTAACTCTTCAACGGTTTAGACAACGCTAAAACCGAAAGAAAGAATTCCGCCACACCTTTTGGTTACAGTTCGTTGACAACAAACTGTCACCAATTACACGCGCCAAAATGAACTTTTTTGATCTAAAATTGTACATAGATTTCAAAAATTTTAGTTTCAATTTGAAATTCGAACAAAAAGCGGGCTAAAAATGTAAAAGTTGGAGAAGGGCTCTGTATACAGGACATTGGGATTTAAAGGGGCTAAAATAAATGATTTTCATATCAAACAAGTAGTGTAATATTGAAATTTAGTCATTACTTGCAATGCTAATAAAGATTACAAGTATAGTAACTGTTTATATTGTTTACTGAAATGTTTGTAATGGAACGAGCTTTACTATTTTGTTCATCAGGCTAAGTTGTGCCATTAAGATTTAACAGGGTTTTTTTAGCAGGAATGCATCACTGTGGTTCAAGGATCGCCATAATGTATGGCAAAGGAGCGGAAATAGGATTGAAAACTTTAAAATACCAATATGATTTTCTTTGATTTTTGATCTCCCTCGAATTATTTATCATCCCTTAGTTATGGTGGAGCTTTATAGCAAATTATGCAAAAGATCAATTATGGAGCAAAATGGCCAATGATGAATGGATGCACTGGCTCTATGGGCCGAGATGCCTGACTTGATGAAAGTCAAAAATTGATTAACATGATACCCATAAGATGATTTTTCAAAGTAGAATTTATTTAGCTAGGTTTTAGGAATTGCCAAAAGGTAACTGAATTCATCGATAGCTGATGCTAGATCTTAGTGCCTTGTATCTTAGATTCATCTTGTTGAGCAATCCTAGCGCATATCATCCCTTCCTATGAAATCATGGCCTGAATAGTGATCAAAGGCCACTGAAAGGAATGTAGATCGGTTCAGAGTAATTACGAGCGGGACAGATTTGAGGTTAGAATCATTGATATGACCAAGATCAGTATAGCACTATATATGGTGGAAATGAAGGATTTACCTGTCACAGGTCACATTCTCAAAAAGGAGATCAGAAAATTTATTGTTGGAAAATCAACTTTCTCGGTTTCTTTTAGACGCTGGTATGAGTATGATCAAAACCTGATCGAATTCTACTGTTGTGACATGATGTCGTATTTTTTTAACTCTATTTGTGCCGCCTCTTAAATATCCGTCGTCAGTGTGCGGCGTAATCTTTTGTTATTTTGATCTACTTCTAGTCTCAGTTACGGCTCAAAATATTTTTTTTCCTCTTAAATCTGCGTAAAATGTTAAGCCAAAAAAGCCATGTTTTGTACGCGTAATATGTCACGGTTGAAATTGTGTCGTGGACTAAATGGTTTGAACTAGGGGGAATCGGTGCATGTCTGTGGAAGTTCATCGTCTAGGTCAGTGTAGTCTTGAGAAAGACTGTTGGTGGAAGTGACTGACGTTTCGAAGGTCTTAGCGGTGGTCATCTTAAGAGTCAAAAAATCAACTAAAAGAAAAACAAAATATGGCCACCGCTGAGGCCGCCGAAACATCAGTCACTTCCACCAATAGCCTTTCTCGAGACTGCACTAACCTGGACGATCAACTTCAACAGAGAGGTATCGTGATATAGAGTTAGCAAACGTTTTTGGAAACTTTTTTTTCAATTTCCTCGAACCTTAATGAGATAACAATCAATCATGTATATATAACTAGTAAGCATTGAATAGTAAGCAATTAAACGTTGAATAGTATATAAATAGGACATTGAGTCAATAACTAGTACTGTTTGCATTACTTGCGGTGTAATTTTACTGCTGCACACACTGTAATACGATTCCCCTTAGAAACCAGTCATTTAATGGTAAAAATACAGCAACAATCTTATTGTTTGGCGTTGGATGTCCAATTCATTTGCAGTCCCTACCATGAATACTAATAAACTATAGTAAACTTTATCCTCTTTGTTGAAATATCGATGGTTTCGAGTTTCAAGTCATGTTGACTGTTAACGAACTCGTCACGTTATGATATACTGGAATGAATTCTAAGAAGGGTTAAAGGTGAACGTTTAATAAATTTGTTTCGCCAATGACACAGATAATATTTACAAACGTTTCATTATAGTAGTAAGTAATAAGGACAGAGGCCAGGAAGCCTAAAAGAAACAGTAAGGCTTATGTACATTCAGGCTCCCTCTTTAAAAGAACATGATGAGATGATTTGAATAGTGACTGGGAGCCTAAAGAAGAAGCCGGGGGCTTTTAATCGTTCAGACATCCTATACTTTAATTATAAATATTAGCAACGTCGATGGCTAAGTAAGGTAAACAGGCGACAATAATAATTATAGTAAATAGACAATAGCAGTCAGATATAATTATGGGTAAAGTAGATGAGCTACTATTTTTCAAAGTTGTGCTTGTTTTATACTGTGTAATTTTGATGAGGTGGACTCGAAGCATTTTCACCATTGAGGTATTTGCAGTCAGTTGCCAAAGCGCAGGTTACATTTGAAGGTGCTTGTTATAACTTGTACTCTGCCATTTGATATTTAGTAGTTCAAAGGCTTAAGCGTCTCACCAACAATGAAGGAATATTTGGCATTTACAATTGATAATATGAAAACATATTTATATTTGATAAAGCAAATATTACGCGTACCAGGATGGTATACTTTGTAATGTCCAACCGCCCAGTTGCTAAAAATGCAACTCTGGGGTCTCCGGCTGAGAATCAAACTCATGAGTCTGCGAATCCAGTGCAACGCTGTGCCAAATGAGCTGCGCAGGCTGTTGCCTGGAGCATTGCCACAAATTCTGTATATATGGATGTCAATAATGGTGAAGTGAAGGATTTATTCTAGAAATATTTGGCATTTACACTCGACAACATAAAATCGTATTTATATTTGGTGAAGGAAATTTACCAGTGTCAGATTAGTGTTCGTTTCAATACCCAACCGAGAGTTTTTCGTACCTACTCCCGGTTGCGTCTTTAAAAGTATAGTATTTTTTCACTCATTATTTCATTAACAATCAAACTGTTACGGGTTCGATTGTCATGTACGATACAAAACTTTTTCGGGGTGAAATAGCTCAAGGAAAAACCATTAAAATCAATAACTTCTTATTTAACTATATTTAATAATAAATAACTTATCTTGTCATATGCAATATGTACTTATATTTACCAGTACATAAATTATCCTGCCATATGTAACACTAATAATTAATTTTTAAAATTATATACTAATTATTCTACACATATATAGGATATAATTTTTGATGCATCAGGTATTAAGCAGTTTCTGTGAGTTAATTAGGAGCACAATAGGTTCAAATAGAGTCTTTGCATGATTTACCTAAGGGTGCTTGGTTTCCAGCGGCACCAAAAAGTGCTTGTTCAGCAACAATCCAAGCATATCCTTTTCCACTGAACGGAAACTTCGACAAATCACGATACACCACATCTGCATCCCAGCCGCTGCAATAAAAGCAGAGGAACGTTTCATTTAGTCTTTAAGAGTTCAGTCGTCACTACAAAAATGTAGACGCCCGACAGAAATCGTCGGTTACCTTCACCATTTCCGTAGGGAACTTTGGTTGTCTGCAAAACACCACGGACTATACGGTACACAGCATCATAATGAGGGCACTTTAAATATCATTCTGCTACCTTTATTCATTGGAAACGTTATCATTAAGGCATTAAAAGTGACATTTTTGTCAAAACAAAGACTGCAACTTTGAAATTTGCTTCGACGTGTTTGATTTCTTTACTTTAGTCTTCAGTTGGACGATCCCTCATGTCATTTTCAAGTCTTATTATTTGGTTCTCCAGGAATCTTTCTTAGAAATAATTGATGACGCAAACCGAAATTTTTAAGTCTGCATAATCACACAAAAATAAGACTTTAAAATAGAAAGAATTGTTAATTATTTCATGTAGCCTCTAAGCCTGCTTACGTACGATGTGGAATGATATTTTCAAGTTTTATTCGTGCGATCGTTCGATAGATTGCTCGTTTTTTCATTCGTCCGAGCAAGTAGGTATTTTGAGAAAATAAATAGGGATATTAAGAGTCATTGTATTATTGGACAGCCTAGAGTACCATTTTTTCTTGTGATATCTACAATAACATATTGAATGCAGAACAGGCACTAATCTTGTAACCTACTTTTAAAAAGTCCATTATTAGTATACAACAGATTAATATTTCGTAGAAAGAAGAGTGAAAACAGATTATTTATACCAGTAAAAGTTTAATATGAGTGTGCGAGGGCTGATGGAAAACTTGTTGATACACACACTGGTGTCTGTTAATGTAATACAGAACTAACGTTTATTTTATGTCAAGTTTTGTATTATGATACATAGAAACTGATGAAACCTTAATTTCCTTTATATTTTATTCATGGCTTATCTGTTTTATAAGTTTGCTTACACGCAATAGTTTTTACAAGGTCAACAAATTACAATTGATATACGAAATCTAGATTTAAGCTTATGTCCATTTAATTTAATTTGATTGGTAGGAATCGCAGTGTTTTTTTCGAACCTCTTAATTTGTTCGTTTGTTCTTTAATGCTACCAAGCATGCTATATTTCATTCATTCATTTGTTTGTCATTATATATTTATTTCGAATTCCTTGAAGTTTTAGTTAGGTCACGGAGAACAAGAGCATCATTAATCCGCTATTAATATCTAACTGTTAAACTTCGATAATTCATAAACTGCAAAAAGACAGTAGAGGACAACCTTTGCAGTTGCTTGTAAACTTCTCTCTGAGAAAGCCTAATCTTTCTTACAAGAATGAAGTTAAGTATCTAGGTAAACTGACTCTTAAACTTACCCACAACAATAAGTTAAATTCTGAAATTGAAAATAAGAGCATGATGACAATAATGACCCTTTATATCCTTTCTGATATTTTTAACTGAGAATGTTTACCAAATGTTTGTCTAAGGGAGTGAATCATTTGTATTTAAGATTTATAGCAAACTTCTAATAAACTTTCACAGTGTTTCTGACAAAAGACTTCTGATAAAGTCATATTATAATTCAATCAAGTTCGTACCAGTAACATTAAGAACAGCTATAAAAATCAACTTACTTCGCCAACAATAGAATCACTCTCGATACAGCTTTTGAAATTCCTTCTAAGTGCGACGTCAAATTAAGTGAATCGGGCATGAACTGTATAGACTTCTCTATCTGGTATTGAAAAATAAATTTATCCATTGAACTGGTTTACTTGATAATTCATTATTTTGACCAATTTTTGTCTACTCTGTTCGTGACGTCAGGCAGTGGCTTTATAAAAACAAAATTTTTCAAGTGGTTGGAAAAGACAAGGTTTAGCAGCAAATGTATCGCTCCGCTGTATCATCGTTGATGTGGAACTGTGTATCACTTTGCGATGGAAAAACTGACCACTCAAAGTGCACGGTTTTATGTATAATTCTGTGTGTTTCCAACGTGCAACGATCACAAGTCTAATTACGCATCTTTCCAAATATTTTGTTCTTGAGAATCATGAGTCACAATGATTAGAAAATAAAGAAAAGTGGCCAATCGCTCTGTTTTTGGAATAATTGACATATAACTAAAGTCAAATACCCCATTAAAATAGACCTTTACCCATAGATGTGTTAATTTCCTCACCTTAATGTGGTTAGAAGTGGCCAATGCAAGAAAATGTGCATAAAGAGTTTTGCTTTCATATTCATTGCTTGTAATGGTCAGAACTTGGTTCCAGTTGAAATGCTTTAGAATTTCTATCCATACTTTTGCTTGTTCGTAAAAGGAGGATACAGTTCGAAGAAATGTCGGATGGACGCTCTGGATAAAAGTAAAAGCTTGTAATAAAATAAATCGTCAAATTTACAACTATCCTACACTACTGAAAAAGTCAACTGAAAAAGTTCACTCGACGGGATTTGAACTCGCACCTTCGGGATATCGGTCCGCCACTCTACCTGTTGAGCTATCGAGTCTACAAGAATTCCAGACGAGTTAGTATCCAACTTAAGTTCACGAGATATTCTCGCAACAAATTAACGCTGTCCAGGATGGATGTGTATCGTTTCGATTTTATTTCAGAATCATCCTTTGGTAGTATGAAACGATATTACTCTGAGGATGATTCTGCAGTAACAAATCGTCAAAATTTGCGACTTTGGGAAGACAGCTTTAAGTTGCACGAAAACCTTTAAGAAAATATAAATGCAATTGGATTACGACTGGATTAAAGATTTGAATCAATACCATTTATGCATCCCACTTTAAAATGCGTACACACTCATAATTAATTTTTCTGCCAATCTCATTAGATCTTCTATTCAAAGCATAGAATGAAACTACTTGACAGGCTTCTATTTATATCAATACCTATGAAATCAAGTAGTATTGGGCCTTTTTTCTTCCACGTTTTTATCACTGGTGAAGATCTACCATTAATTTTGTCATAATTATTTCACCAACTACGATATAGTAAACAGAACATTAATTACGTAGCCAATTGGAGACGCCGGTTTTATCCTCTCGTAATATCTTTCATTAGTTCACTTTGCTCACCTATGAGAGATATTAATAACAATTGACGACAAAATTCTCATAGCTGCATGGTTATTATATACTATACTCTATATCACACTTATTGTTCCAAACCAATTAAGGTTTTAATTATTCACTTCCCATATTTCTTTCTCTTTGGGTAGACTCCTGGATAAATGGTTAACAACCTTTTCCGCTCTGAATTTGTCTCTTATTATTTAACGTCAGACGACTTAACTCGACAAAGTGGAGAAAGACAGGAAAAAGCCTTTACAATTTCAGCCGACAGTTTCCAAAAATAAAGAAGAAAACAAACTCGGAAAACAAGCATCTTGTGAACTCAAGATGTAAGAAAAAAACAAAATGAAACTAAAAACAGCAATATATTTTGGACTTTATTTCAAAACTTTGGTCAAACCTGAAAAAGTTAACCCTTTGGAAAACGATAAAATCTAAGGAAAAATTCTGCCAAGCCTGTGAGTATCAGTTTGTTGCGCACGAGCGCAAAAATAGATCTTTTTAGTTAATAATTTTCAGTAGATTTTTAAAACTGGTTGTTTCAAGTCGAAATTAGAAAAGGAAGTGGACAAAAAATGCAAATGTTGTAGAACGTCATTGGTGTCCTGTATACAGGACATAGAGATTTAATGAGATAAGCAGTGTTCACTCGTCTGTCCTCGGATTATAATATCCCTCGTGAGAAGCTTTAACCTTCTCTCTAAGCTTTAGTCAACAGCTGCCGTAATATTGCACTCGTGATGTTAAGTCGCTAACCACACTCGTGCCCTATTATAAACCAAATTAACAGTCTCAAAATACTCACTCAATTATCTGTCTCATTGAGGTGCTTAGGTCCTTTAACCTCCCACAAATTTCTTTTGTATCGACATACATCCCGAATAAGGACACACTCGCCGGTCCCTAGTTGATGAGTTTACTCTGACACAAGTCCATACACTACACGCAATAATGCGTAAAATCGTACGTGGTAAATACGAGAAAAGTCATTCAAAATGGTTAAACATTCTGAGAGAGTTTATGTTGGTGAAAGTCTAACCTTAAACGTACCCGGACTGTATTTTTGCTTGAATCCCAGCCTAAAATCTAATCCTAATGTTGACCTTTAAAATTTCATCGGTCGTAGTCTATGATATTAAAAACCAGCGCATGTTATGTGACATTTCGCGTAATGCTGCAGCAATAGGATGTGGAAGATGAGGTTTTAAAACAGTCGAGAACATTGGGGTTAGAATTAAGATAGGCATCAAAGTAAAACTCTGGTCAAGAGGGCTTAATCTGTCTTTTTTAATCAAATATCGCAATCCTATAATATTCTCCTCGTCTCTATTATCACGTTGCGTACAATGCTGCGCCATGTGTCTGTGATGACCCAGTATTAGGCAATGTGTTCATCAGTAGTATAAGGCAATTCTCACTGATATTGATCGAAGAACTTTCAACACAGCAGTTATGATTAGTTTTCATTTCATACCTGGTAAAATAACTGACAATAACGGACATTTTTCATTTCCTTGAAGTAGGAGGAATGAAAATCTGCGACTTATTATGCAATGGAAAATCAAAGCGCCGTTTTGATTCCTGCAAGACTACATAATCTTATATTTAGGAGCTTTTTATACGATTCCCGATAACATATCTGATTGCCTTGTGGAAGGACTTACCAAGGCTATAAAATGCGTGCAAAATTATTTTCTAAAACAGACTTGTTCAGTTAGCTTATAGAAACAACTGAAATTTTGTTAAGTTTGTCTTTCATAGATAAAAGAAGATTTTTGTGACAAGTGTCAACCATATTAGCTGTTTTTGTCTGGTTAAGGTAAATAACCATTCCGTCTTCGGTTATAAACAGAATTAAAAACGTTCAATTTAAATCGAGTTCATAAAAGGCACACTTTAATATTTAAACGAGCGTATACAGGTTTTTTTCTCAAGTCTGCACACGTAAACAAAAACAGATAAAAAAATACTTGTTATTATGTTCAATTTTTGCAAATTTTATAAATTTTTTTCCTTTCTGCAACTCTGGCGTGCTTTATCAAATATTATTTATACACCAGATAATATCGGGTTTCACGAAAGAAAAAGTCATTGAGGAAAATAAGGCCATTTGTATTAGGAGAAGAAAGATTGGCTAATATAAGTCACGAATTCTTACATAAGTGGACCATCATGTAAACGTTTTTTCTTCTGAGTAGACCCAGGCTACTGCAATTTAAATCGCGGCTTATTTAGCCCGAGAGTTATATTAGCCGCAGCTTATTTTTTCGTATAAATAGTCCTATTCTGTAGTAAATGCCCATAAATGTAGTTCACCGCTGTAAAGCTTAAGATGTAAAAGTCACGATCCTTAGCTGTAAACATCAATACTTTTTAACTCTTACTCAGCCGAGAATTGTTTATCGAAGAACTGATTTATGAAGTACAATGAAGAATGTCTAAATTTTAAATTTCGGAAGAAATAGCCTTCGTGGGATCCTCCATGTTTTGCAATACACAGATCGTGGCACGAGAAGAAATGTAGAGAACACCTCACCTTGTCAGAAAACATGGCATTTCTAGAACTGATCCCAATGACTGGTACTTCGTAAAACCCGCATGTGTACGAGATTCCAATTACAGCATCACCTGAACAGTTCCCTTGGTTGACGATTACAAGATGGACTTGGTTGCTTAGAAGGTTCTCACAGACATCTAGGGCAGATCGTATTGGATTATCGCTTATTGGCGAAGTTGTAGCGTTGAAACGTAATGAGATATTTAAAGAGCTCATATTCTTGTTGACTTCCTCAATATTTTTTTTGAAAATCGAGGTTAACTTTGCCGTTGAAAACATTGCACCAACGTTAACGGTGATAGTGGAGTTTACTTCCATAAAAAGACCAAACAAAATTACACTCAGAAATGTTACTGCGCGTTTGCTGAGAGAATATCCTTCCTTTTCGATGCAAGCCATCAGTAAATAGTTTTAGTCCGACTCCTTGCTAATCAAAATGTGCATATAATGCCTGTTTCGTTTTGTCCTGTTCAAGTTTAAAAACGTTAATTTGCAAATGTAAATTATCGTTTCCTTCGAAGGCATTAAAGTGATCCATCACAGCCAATCTTTCGAGAATTCATCAAAAGCATTAAATTTTTATCAATAATTCAGTTTACTTTTTCTCAAACTTATAGTTCTACAGTAATGTATGTTTAAAACTTTAAGGTCTCGTACAGCTGTTATTAATATAATAGAATGAAAATTGTGATCACAACAGAATTGCAGAAATTTTGCTCACTTTTTTCGCAATAACAATTATTTTGCAAATTAGCACCTGTTTTTTCAAGCATTTGCATTTTATACTCTTCTTTACTGCAAGTCTAATTATAGATAAATTATTAATCAGGTAACACGAAATTTAGGCTACCTTCAAACAGCATATTTTTGTTTGCTTTTTTGTTCCTTCTTTGCACGAATTACGTGTTTGTCGCTTCGCAAGACGAGCGTCTTAACGATATAATACGCCAAAGAGAAGTGTTGAAAATATAAAGGCCTTTTCTTCTATTAAAATGTTTTATTTCAGCTGGTCGCATTACGAAAATAGCTGTGGTGCCGTTTAGATTAGTTTTTAGGACTGTAAACAAATTAAGAAATAAGCTGACGTAAACTGCAATATATTGTGACATGTTGAAGGAGATGGAATGAAAGTCTCGGATATTCTTACAAGTACTTTTTACGAGTTCAGCGGGAAGTGTGATTTATTTTGATGCTGTTGTATTGCACTTGATAATACTGTTACTGTTGCAGTTGCTGTTTTGCTTATATCTAACAAACATGGAGGATTATTGGAGGATTATTTTTCTAACCGATTGCTACGATCATAACAAGACTAGAAGTTAGGAAATTACAACAGGAAGTTATAAATTAGGGAAAATCCAAAAGAAATTTTACAATAAGCTAGGAACTCCAAGTCGAAACGCTTCCTGCAAATGCCAATATGAACGTGAGTAAACGTCAGTGGTCGTGATGAACTACCATATTTGAAGACACAGCAACAGTGATTATTTTTAAAATTTATTTGAGAAAGAAACGCTATGAGTAAATAAAAATTCTCATTACTCTGCTATAAGTTGTTTGATAAGTTATTTTATCTCAATATTTTGAATAGTTATCTCACAAGTAAGTGTTAGAGAACAAATATAAGTCATTTGAAACATTTTAGTGGTTTTTTTTTAATTTCATGCGAAGGCAATAAATCTCATATATAACTAGTGTATATCCTGCAACTATCTTGGATAGTAGTTTTTTTGGATAGATAGGCGATTTTTTAGGACAATCCAAACTTCAATGTTCTCATTTGTCGATAAAATAGTAAAAATCGTGATGTATGAAAAATTACCCGGCAAATATGAAAAGGACGACAATATGACTGCTGTCAATGAAGAGTGGTTTTTACGCAAAAAACTTCTCCAGTTAATGTCTTTAATGAAGATGAGAAAAGTAATAAACAGAAGGAGAAAATAATTTATAAGTAAAGTTAAATGGGAAAAAATATTCTGGGTACAACGAAAGGAACGCACTTTCCGATTGATACCAAGTGACGTTCTCATTTATCGTAAAAATCGTCGACGGTCAGCGACAGGCAGTGACGACAACCATAAAAAATAGAAATGCACCCAATTCTTCCGATTCTTACGATAGCAATAGAAGGACATCACGACCTTTTAAACTTCCTATGTAGAATTTACTACAATTTTAGGGGTGAATGATCTAACCATTTTCGTGATTTTAGAGTTTAACTAATTGATCGGTATATAGACCGGTTCATGCTCTAAGATGAATAATGCCTAATAAAGACAAATAAAAAAGACAAACCTGACCCGTAACCCACGAGTCATGTGTTTTGTTTGAATTTTTCCAGGTCTATTTGCTTTAAAATTTACCGGACGAGTCAGGGAAACGATCAATTATATTTTGTCCGACTCCACAAATAGCCATGACCAATGTACAGTGGAAACTTTCGTTCTTTTGACCCACTTCCTATTCCAATATCGTATTCAAACCAAGTTATTTGCAATTTACATCATATGTTGAGTCAGAAAAGTGGATTTTTGAGCGCATAATATGTCACAAATTATTGCCCAGCAGCTAACCATGATATGATGAAGTTTAGCAAAAATTTTTGTACTAGTTTTTTCCAATTTCCTCAAACATTAATGAGCTAATCAAAAGGAATAAGAAGGCGAAGCTAGTGACCCAATTGTAATAACAGGATTTTATGTTTTAAAATCATCGGCATAATCAATGTTTTCAATTCCTGTCTGTATTCTTTGAGAGTTTGCTTGAATTTCTTTCGCCATGGAGAACAGTCCGTACTGCTTCATGTTCTAAGATGAATCATAGGTAATCAGGCTAAAATGCAAAGAAGTTACTTGATCTGTGTCGGTTACGAATCAAGTTTTCCCTTGAATTTTGACTACCCAAGATTCATCTTAGCGCGTAAACCTATCCATTTTCTAACTTTATCTGGGGTACGTGATCTAAATCTTCATCATTGTAACAAGCACTTACGCAATGAATATATCAGTCAACGAGTTTGAAAATCTATTGATTAGAGGAGCCGGTTCGTTCAAAAAGTAGGGAGCGGCTGTCATTTGTACAAGCCATGTATCTTAAACTTCATGCTCTGCATGCGCTGGAGGCTCTCTTATAGTTGCATCAGTAAAATTATTTCAACAGGAACAGAAACAATGCCGGAATGTCGGGTATTGGTAGTCTACTGAGGGCCTCAGCATTTGCATGTTGACTTCTTTCTCTTATTGGATACTGTAGTTACATGTTGACAAAATACTGCTGATCTCTGAACTGGAGCTGCTGGTGGTGATGTCGCCTAACCTGGATGGAAAATTCGTTCACGCAGTTTACGATCGGTTGTAAAAGTGTAGACTATACACCTACTTATGGAATTTTTTAATGCCGAATATTATTGTCAGTACCTTTTGTCTGGTTGAGAGTAATTATACTCTGGAGGAAAAAATGATCTTGAGGCAAACGCAATTTGTTTCTCTGTTTTATCCTCCATTAAATGAGACAAAAATGGCACCCACACCGTACGGTAATGCACAACAAGCTAATATTTAAATCCTTTTCTGGGCTGTAGTGGCATAATAAAAGCGGTGAATTTAGTAGCTCTTTGGACCTTACAAAAGCTTCTTCTTGCTCTTGCACCACTGCCAGGGTCTTCCTTTCCCCAGTAAACTGTAAAATAGCGCCATCATTGTGGGTACATTAGGCAAATACCTTTTGGTAATTGTAGACCATACCTAGATATGACCGGACTTCGGACACGTTCTTGGGGGCCGGTGCTCCTGTGATGGCTCTAACCTTCTCATGTATTGGTTGGATTCCATGGCAACTTACATTTTGGTCCAAATACATTACTTCATCCACAATGTATGGGCACTTTTTCCTCTTCAAGTGCAACCTGCTTCAGATAATCGTTTGATAACTTCTTCCAGATTAGCTAAAGGATTCATCATCACTGGAACCGGAAACTAAAATATCAACTATACGCACAACAACATAAGGAATTTCTTGTAGCAATTTTTCCACAATTTGTTGAAAAATCCCAGGTAAAGAGGATCTATCATATGGCAATCGAATGTATTAAAACAACTATTTTCTGGGTGTCGATTGTAGTGAACTTTTTTGATTCTTCTAACAGGATTTGGTGATAAGCTTCACTCATGACAACTCTCGTGAATTTTTCTCCACCATTCAGTGTAACAAAGAGATCTTCGGGCTTTGGAGTAGGATAATTGTCCAATTTTGCTGAAACTTCTTAGCGAGTTATCTTACTTTACAACTGATACAGCTCACTCTACAAACTTAACTGGCTCTACCAGAGGAACCGAGGAAGGAATCTTCCTCTAGTCTTTTCAGCTCTTTCTCGATCTTTTCCTCCACCGGAATACGGAACAGGTATAGGCTTACAACAGTTTGGCGGTGCCTCAACAAAAATTTGAATCTTGGTTTTGGAACGCAAAAATGTTCCCAGTCCCTCTTGGAACAATTGTTAATGCTTTTGTAACAAGTCATTAAATTTCGCTTTAGCACCCCTGTCCTTCCATAACTTAAATAAATCTTTCCAATTTAGTCTGATCTTCCTCGACCAATAATGACTGATTAGGTTTGGACCCTTTCCCTTGGTGACTAGTAATGCCAGCACATTTTCTTGACTAATTCAGCTTGCTTGCCTGTATATGTACGAAGGTTTACTTTTGATTCTTTCAGGTCAAGTCTTGGTTAGTTTTATGTTTCGGAGTGATTTGTACGTGTTTTCACTGAGCTCACTCATTGCTGCTCCCGTATCAACTTCCATTTTTAGGCTTACTTTGCTCACCAAGATGTCAACAACATGCAGATCATCCCTTTGTTTACCCGAAGAAAACATTGTGTAGTCGTTCATTTCATCTTCATTTTTCCCTGTATTAAGATAGTGACTTATCTTTCCTGAGGAGGATTTGTCATCTCGTTAGTAGGTTTTCTCGTTTCCTTTCTCCACATTTTGTTTACTTCGACATCTTTGGGCTATATGTTCTTTCCTGTGCCAAGCAAAATACTCTTCGTTACGAAATCTGCAAAGCTGGGGACTATATTTTCCTCCACATCTCTACCATATTCGATGGACATCGATTCTTCAAAACTTTATTGTCGCTGGGCGTCCACTCGATTAACCTGACTCTTACGACGATGTGTCAGCAGTCGGTTGAATTTTCAAATCTCGGGCATTTTTCACAACCGTCTCGATTGACATAGTAATTTTCGTGGCTTTTTTAAAGTCCAGAGTAATTTCTGAGAGTGGACGGTGATGGATTATATGGATATTATACAGATATTTGCCGCGGTTTAGCGCGTTTTTTACAACTTTGTAATTTGCTTATGCAACTGTTTGTCACAGTGATATGGACTACTTTATATATCATGTAAACAAAACCATTCAACTTGAAAATGGTGCTAAGATGGCATCGAAACGTCGTTGTTTAATAAATTTATTGTCGCTGTCATTTGCGTCTAAATATAATGTAAAGTAAATGTCCTTTATTTGTATTGTAGAGGTCCAGTAAGGCAACACCTCATGGGTCCAGTGTTACTACAGGAGGAAATTGGAGTACCCGGAGAAAACCTGCGATGTTTGGTAGAGTCAAACTGAAGAACACTCTACTCACATGTGACTAAGGTAGCTTTAATCAGAAAAGTACACAAAGCCGGAATCAAACCTTAGTCACAGAAGTGAGAGACGAGTGCACTAGCACTGTGCCACCAATACCCCTTCACATACTTTATTTATTTGTAAAAAATACCTAACACTCTTGATCTATTTGTAAACGATTCCAGTTGGAAACACTGGAAATCCAGTTCAGTAATTAGCTTTGACGTACAATCAGCAGGAGCGCAAAAACATAAAAGGTCTCGAAATTTTCTCAGGAAAAAAGTGATGAGGAAGCTTAGATATTCTTGGTAAGATAAACAAGGAGAGGTCTTGTTTTTAAGAAGGCCCTAAAATTTAAACGAAAGAAAAGGTTACTTGAATTGATTCTGAGCGATGATTATTCTCTTGCAAAACAAATCTGCAAAGGGTTTTTTTTTTCTACCCGCAATTTACGATAAACGTAGAAGATGTTGAATTAAAAAGGTAATGAAGAAACCAAAATAAAACTAAATGTAATACATGGTAGCACATTCTATGTAATCCAAAAATATGAAACTAAAGAGTACCAATCGTTGCTATGGCAACAGTGGGATTTTAAAATGGCTTCCAATTACCGTTCAATCAAATTTATTTCGAAAAAACCTTTGGTGAACCCAGTTTTTTTAATTAAAATTATTCTCCTGAGATAGGTAATTAATAGGACATTTTTAAGCAAATTCTATAGATTGTTTTTTTGCAAAAATTAAAAAGAGATTTTTTTTCACTTTTGGCAAAAACATTCTACAGAATTCTTTTAAAATTTCCTATTAATTACCCATCTCAGGAGAAAAGTTTTAATAAAAAAATAAAGGTCATCAAAATTTTTCCAAATAAATTAGATTGAAATGTAAATAATTGCCATTTCCAAACGCCACTGCTACCATAGCAATGACTTGGATTACTTTATTTCGTCATATCTTTGGATGCCTAGAATAATGGGTTTCAATGTATTAGATTTAGTTTTATTTTTCTTTCAAAGCATTTATGTAGGTGTTTTTTGGTCTAAAATTTGCACTCTCCACTTTTCGGGAAACTGTATGTAGCCACTTCAAAAAGTAGAAATTTGTAATTTCCGCTTCTTAAGTCCAATGAAGGACAGCAGATGAATAAAAGAAAATTTCGTCTTAATTAAATTTGCAGTTGAATTTTAAAAAGACGGGGATAGTGGTGCATGTTTTCTTCTTTGACTTTTTTTATTACATTTAATTTATTTACACTTGAATCTCTCAAATACATCAAATTTTTATTTTTTTATATGCATTCATCTACATTGAAGTGTCAAACTCATTTCCAATATGTCGGAATTGACGGCCCTCAAACTCTCTTAAATGGCAATAACATTACTTAAGCACAACGGCAACCATAATTAAATTAGTAATGTTTAAGGGGGTCCACTACTAAAAATATTTTTTTGCGTTACTTTCAGTGAAATTAAAAGCCATCTGTACTAAGATGTTGGTGATGCTTGCTAAACTAAAATATAAGGTTCTTTTGAAAATTGTTGTCATAGTAACTAGGAATCACCACCAGTAGCGTAGCCAGCCCGACGATTTAGTCCTGCTATGCAAATTTTAAATGATTATCATTATTCATTTCTTTAGAAATTGATTGTTTTTACAGTCAGTGAACATGAAAATATTTGCATAGCATGACTAAATTGTCGGGCTGGCTACGCTACTGATCACCACCCCGAAAGGAAAAAATAAGGTCAATTTATAAACGTGATCGATAACTTGTCAACGAATCATCATAGAAGACTGGAATAACCTGCAAGCTATGACCCATAATAATGTTGAGTAGGTGAACCTAAAATCTCTTTGGTACGACATATTCTATGCCTTTAACCTAAATTTTTCGGTTTGAATGCCGAAAGTGTGAAACTAAAACGACGATAACTTTGAGAAATTTGAACTAACTGCGATTCTTTTAGGTTCATCTCCTAGACTAATGTGTAAACTTTAAGATCTGAAAGTTTGGTAATTGTATCTGTAATATTTGTTTAGATATGCTGCACGAAATATAGGTAAACGGGCTATTTTCGGAAAGCAAGAAAAACGATCTTAAAAGATTTTAATAAGATGATTCCCTAGGGTAAGGCCAGTTGTGTAATATCCATTAACAATTGTTATTGCGTGCGTTTCTTTGTCCAAATTCAAATATCAACTTGACAATATGAACGGTTTTTCTTGGCTACAGAAGCCGATGTTTGATACAAAATGATACAGGTAGAATCTAGAAAGGTTTTAGGAAAGCATCTAAAAATTTTGACAAAATATTGATTTTTTATAAAATTGAATTTTATTTGGTAGTGGACCACCTTAAAAACATTATAATTAGAACCTTAAATAATTATAATCATTTGCGGTGACTCCTCAGTTTTGTATTGCACATTATATTTGCATTTTACATAGCACATTTCCTGCTTATATCTAAATTCTTGCCCAATAACTTTCAAATAGGCGGCCGCTTATGTATATTTGGCGAATTCAGGGGAAAGAAAACGGAATCAGAGAATAGGAAGAGGAGTTAAAGCTCAGTGTAAGTACGACAGTAGAAGAATGTGTTATATTTCGGACGCTTTCGGAGTGCTCTTTCCTACGACTAGAGACAACTATATGTTTATTAATAAAAACAACTTACTATTATATCCTACGGAAGTCATTTGAGAATTATGCATAAATAACTAATTCTTGCATAGAATACAATGTCATTACATCCCTCTTCCCTAATAGATAAATATATACACATAACATTTTTTTTTCTCTTTTAGAACATTATCTAATGTTTATTTAGCAGTATATCTAATAAAGATCCTTCTAATAGTCATTTGTCAGCATGCATATGCAATATTGGTGATATTTCAATTTAAAGGCTCAATCTTACCGGTGGTTTAACAATCCTACCACTCCGAGTCCTGTAGTGTTCATTTGCGATTTCAGGAAATTCTTACCTTTGTGTAGTATTTGGGAAAATTTAAAAATTTGACGAATCGAAGGATCTATTTTGGGACCTCTGATGTTTTTATTAATGTTTTTTTATTTTATTAATAATTAATTTTATAAATGATATGCCGGATTGCCTGAAAAACACAACTCCTGGCATGTATGCTGATGATACTCAAATATATGCATCTT
>JBAHVQ010172944.1:0-10754 GCA_036872915.1 Nanipora kamurai
CACACTCTGTCCATATCAAACCACTGTTTTGCCGAATAAAATAACCATGCAGGCCTTCGTTTTCTGAGCTCATACACACAGTTGTATCAGTGTTCAGGTTAGAAACCTTTTTCATCAAAGAATCTAATTCTGCCTCAAGAGTTTCTGAGTTGTTGATTACAAGTTTTTTCACACTACCATTCTCTGATAAAGGAGTAAGTTGTGCAAGTGCACCAAGTACTTTTACAAAGTTGCTGCGAACAGAGAGGTCAGAAGTAAAATTTTCAAGGCTAAGGTATCGATACACTGGCTTTCCATCTACATTGTCAAAATATCTGATGTAAATGATTTCATAATCTCTCGTAGCTAACAACATGCACCCGTCACTCTGCACACTAAAAAATCTTGCTTCTTCAATCTGCTTTCTTTTGACAGACAACTGGTGTTGTGACATTTTATGAAAACTGTACAGGCTTTTCCACTATGGTGATGAAATGTACTATTGAAATTTGTTCCACTTTCTTCATTCTTGTGCTGCAACAGAAGAAGTTGTGGATATTCTGCAAAACTATGATTTTGCTTTGCTACATAATGTGCAGTATTGAACAACCGTGTGAATTGACAAAGTTGACTGAGTGACATTTTTTTTATCATAATTGTTACCTTGCAAGTTTCGAGGTATGTAAGAGAGATCTTTAGTTCAATCGCATCAATATGTTGTTGGCTCTTAGCATGCTCAAGAAGTGTCTGTTTCATTACTCGGGATGAACCGTCTATTAAAGCTCGTGAATCAACATTAATCTTTTGTTGAAATTCTTTACACAAGTCACAATAAAGCATTTCATGCTCTGCATCGAAGTGCCATCATGGCAAATAATTCACGTTTGGCCTTTTTAGATCTGGTTTGTTGTCACAAGTAAGGTGGTAAAACAGTGATTCTTCTTTCTTCCAACCTTCTATGGTGCTCACCTTTGGCATTTTTCTAGATTTTTTCCTCCTGCTGGCCCATGATCATCTACATATTTATTATCAGGTTTACTCGCCGAGAAGCGTGCAGTGCCAGTAGGACGACATTTTGCTGTAAACATGCTGGTTATTGTTTGCTGAACAAGCTTTCTTGATCTTGCCAAACTTGTTTTCATCTTTGTAGAAGTCTTATTTGTCACGCTATCATTTATGTTTTCCTGACCAAAACATTTAATACAAATGCGATCTTTTCCATAGCCTTCATTTTATTCATCTTCCACAGAGTTTTTGCCAGGAAGTGGTTTGCTGCAAGTATCAATCGCATGAACATATTTTCTACAATAAACACATTTATGAGCTCTGCTAGTTGGAAGCTGGCAACCAGAGCAGTTTTCATCAACGACATCTTCTTCCATAGAGCTTTGACATTAAATATAAACAGCAGCGTCACAATAATTATTTAGGTTCTACAATTTTATCAAAACGTTTTACTTCTAGCCACGTGTTTTTTATAATCGTTGATTCATCGGCAAACATCATACAGCAGTCATAGCTACGCAGGACATTTTAATAGGAATACATAAAGTACTAACTAATTCGTGAAAAGAAAATAGCGGACAAAATATTGTGATTTGCTGCTGTTTTCTCATTGTTCTCGCTGTGAAAAACAGTTAAATTGCTTTTTTCCGAAAAGGTATTGTGTGTTAGTTAGTAGACTACATACAGCAAATGTCTAATATTATATTCACATTTACATATATGTACAGATGAATAAATTATGTTAATATAGTTCAGTATTTTCAGTCGTTAAACTTGAATGCCAATGTAATAAAGTCGGCTGTTAAAACACCAACTCGAAGCGTTATTTAACGGCTTAACGTCGTAATTGCCTGACCCTGGTTAGAGCATCTAGCTACCATTCAGAAGGTTGTAGGTTTGAGTCCTGTCTGGAGTTCAGAGTTTTTCTGAGTCCTTGGCTTATCACAATTAAAGCAGAAAGATACATCAGATTAAGCCTTTGATACTATTATTTTCTTTCTTTTTTAATTGTGAGAAGTGAGATATGATTATGGAAGAAAACTTTTGGTCTGAGACAATGATCTCCCTGCCTGAGGGCACTGCAGGCCAGCTGCAAAAACCCATATAAACATAGTTGGATTCCTAAAGCAATTGCCACACATTCACATGGTTTTCCTAACTACATCAAATAAATACCAACTAGTCCTTACAAAACAAGGGCCAAATAGATATTTAAAGAAGTGGATTTTTGATAAAGAAATTCAAAGAACTTGTTGAAGACAAATCAAACTTCAACTGCCCTTGCTTAACAAAGATGAACTGTGAGCAAATTATGTTTCCAAAATATGGAGTGGTTACATTTTCTATTGTACCTTCAAGGTTGATCCAGGTATTTTGGTGACCAGTTCCAAGTGCCAAAGTTGTAAGAAAGCTGTGGGTGGTGGGGACAATTTTGAAACTTATGGCTGTGAAATGATATTTTCAATATTTTGCTGAAAAATTAATTAATTTTTCATTTATGATGTGATTAATCACATCATAAAGTCCTCTAAAAAGTACTCAGAACACAACTTGTTTCACTACATTTTTAATTTAAAATGTTACTCTCATAAACAAATATGATAAATATTAGTCAGTCACATGTATTAAATAGTGTCCACCACTTTGTTGGTCATGATTGCAGATGACAACAATCCTTTACCTTTATGGAAGCTCATACAGCCTCAGTTATCTCTTTCTTCATCTTTTGGACTGATATGCAGCAATTTATGTCACATTATTGACAGGTTCTTTCAGTTTTTCATTCTCACTGTCAATTTGAAATTGACAGTGATTTTGACAATTTGGCTGATTTTGGTAAAAATATTCAAGAATATTTTCAACAGATTTTGACTGGTTTGCTGGAACAGGTGGCACTAGTCTAGATCCAGCCCTGACTATTCAGATTAAAATCAGCATTACCCTCACTAGACTGACATAGTTTGTAATTACTCCAGACATTCATTCTCACAGCCACAGACTTTGTCCATATTATCACCACATCTTACTGTTAATTACATGTACTTTTAAAATGAATAAATAGATTGCTACATATGAGTATGAAAGTTGATGATTATCAATAAAACTTTGCTAAGTGCTGACAAGAAACACAAATGTACAAACAACCAAAAGAAGAAAGCTGTCTGTTCCTTATCTTTATTTGTATTAGACATTTTTGGAGCCTGCAAACTAAGTATAAATTAATGGATACCATACTTCAAACAAACTCTTTTGTTGATGCAATTTGTTCTAAACTATTTCATGTTTTGCATAATATCAATAGAGTAACTTGTTAAAGTTAAATTACCAAATGAGGTATTCTATTTCAGAATCATCCTCAGGGTAATATGAAATGATAAATTCACAATTAACAATTAATTGCTAATAAGGTATATTTCTAGGCTAAGCAATGAGTCTCAGGTGCTGTATTTTATGAAATCACAAGCCCCCAGACCATGTTCCAAAGTGTCATTTTCTTATTCCTGGGCTCAAGCAGCCATGGCCCAATTTTCAACAATCATCAGAACACTGAATTGAGAATAGGGAAGAAACACTGGAACTTATGGTTGAACTATATAGAGTATGCATTGTCAACTTTTTGATGAATTTGTGATACACCTCAGCAAAGCTAATAACAGATCATGTTTGCTTGGTATTGATCTCAATGAGTACATTGATTCATAGTTTTATAGCATTAAATGAGAAAAAGTTAGCTACCAGTTGCTGGCAGGCAAGATGGGTATAAGCAAATATTTGGCCAATAATTGCTTAATAATTTTTAGAAACTCTGCACCAGCTAAGGGTTATTAATTTTTAGTGTATGTAACTTTTTGAAGAATAAATTTTATTTAGAAAAAGTAGGTACATTTATTTTAGTTTTTCACAGTTCATCAGTTCTGTATTAATTCAGGATTTTACTAAATAAGAAAGAAAGTAAACTGAACATCTGAAAGTTAATTAGTCAAACCATTTTAGTTCTCTTTGGAAATTATTTCATTGTCATCTTTTGAAATTTATTTAAGAGATATTTTGTTTGTTTAACAAAGAATTAATAACACAAGTTTCGCTGATTTATGGGCTACTATGGCATTCATATCAAGGAGACTAAGTTTCAGTACCGACATGCAGAATTTGAAGAGTTGGAAGGTGAAGGTTATGTTAGTTACAGTGTCATATTTAACTCTCCAGCTCTGTTCTCCTGTTTAACAAATTTAATCTGATATGACTTATTTTACCAACTTTTTGCTTAATTAATTAAGTTAATTAATTGTTTAATTTTGTTTAATTAATCAAGAAGTTTCTTTTGCCAAGTTGTCATTAAAATCCGTCTCCAGGCTGTCCATAATGTCAAGATATGATGGTTGGCTGAAGTTGCATGTTAACTCACAGAGATAGCTTGAACAACAACCTGACCAAAATCAATTTACTTAACTTTGACTGAAAGTCCTAGTATGAAAGTATCTAAGAAATGCATGCATAGCTGAAATTGCAAACAGACTAGGTAAGTCTCTCAAAACCTGTCTATGCATAAAGAAATCAAATGTTTGAAACAACTCATCAGATTAACCTTGCAAAACATCTTATGACCTTACAGTCACACAAGGCCTGATAGGAGACATTGCACAATTTTTCAAATTTGTGACTCCTCAAAAAATAAATAAAAAACAAAGGAACTCAGCTAAAACCTGGACTCTGGCTACCATAAGTAGGCCAAGTAAAGAGGATTTGAAGTAATGTAGATACTGCATCTTCCATTAGGTTTGTTGACCCCTTGAGCAGAAACTGGCCAGTCATAACATGGCAAGCTTAATTCTCAATGTTTGCCACAGAGCAGAGTTGTTAGTTGAAAGGTATTTGATTAAGATTGCATTAATATTTTTGGACATTTCTGGCTTACTAGAATGTGGTGGTATTAAGAAGTGAACTGAGCACTGATTCAGTAATAATTAACTAAATAATAATAATAAGAGCAATTAAATAGCCCGAGTACTGTACTGTACATAACATTTTTTAACTATTAATCTTTGTCACTGCTATTCACTACTTCTTACTGAATTTTTAGCAATTTCAGATAAACATTATTACATGTACAGCAATTCTTTTCAGGATGAAATGTTTAGGATAATATTTGTGTCAGCAGACATTCACATGGGGAAGTATATAAGTAATATTGGAATGCTGAAGTTTACACCTTAAGAAGTTGTAGGTTTGTGTATTCTTCAGCTTATCCCAAATTGGACTGTAAAGTAAATGGTTTGAACCTGAGTGTGTCATTTGATGTGTGTGAAAGTTGATGGTCCAGGTTAGCATTGTCTTTAGGAAGACTTTATAGTCTCACTCTTAAAATGTGTTCACAAAGTTAGACTAGATGCAATTAATACCCTACATGTATGAACAAATAAATAATTAACAATTAGTTGTGGGTAAACAGATACATCAGAGTTTAATAATTGTTTTAATTTTCAATTTATATTTTACTTTAACTTTGTTTTGTGTGGCAAACCCTTAAATCATTTTTGACAACTTGGTTGGATCACTTGGCCAAAATCACAGAAGTTGTGTAGTGGGGATGACTAAATATTGCAGTATTTGCAGCAAAATGTTCCCCAGTCAAAATTCATGTGCAAAGCATTTGTCATCATTTGTTATTCACAAATGATGTACATGGGTAATCCTGTCCAATCAGATAGGTGAAAAAAATCAAATAGGTAATTTTATTTAGAGCACATCATTGAGACTTTCTCTCTTATGTTTTTAATGGGCATATGTCAAAAAGTCCCCCAAAATTTGGGATCCATATAACAATTTTTAGCCTAAAAAATCTCAAACTGTCTGGTAGTGCTTCAGTGCATCCTCTGTAAACTAGTTAATTATCTTGGACATGTTGCTCTGTCTCCAGACATGATGAAGTCTACTGTGGTCACGTATTAACATTGAATACCAAACTATTCAATGCCAGAATAACAGCTTTACAATTATTCTTATAATACTGTATTTACTGGAATGCCCATTGGTATATGTCTAATAGAATTTTGTATGATTTTTTTCTTAGTGGGTGATGACTATAATTTATTCAAGTATGTAAAGTATTTAATTTTTGTTTTACTTCTTTAACTTTGTTTTACTTTGATTACTCTGTGCCATATCCAGCCCAAAAAGTAAAATTGATTTTCCTTTATTGTTACACTTTAACTCACTAAGTTTACTCTGGCTAATGCCAGACAATTTTACTTGTCACAGGGATGTGCCCTTGGGTGCTAAAGGGTTAACTGAAGCAGGTAAAGACTTCCCTGCTTAACTACCTTGAAGTTTGCATCATATAAACCCAAGATCATTTTCTGAAGAAATTCTTGGGGAGTCCTGACTTACATTTCAACTCAGCTAACCTGATTGATTTTTGATTACGTCAATGATGTCCTTGATGCACAGGCATAGGAAGTGGGGGTGCCAGGGAGACCGTTAGTAGCTAGCCAAAAATAACTTAGAACAATGAAGATCTGGAGAGCATGGAGAACAGCGAGATTTTCAAAACAAAGAAGAGGACAATGCATAAGATTTTGCTTGCTCACCAGATATTATGCAAAGTGTAATTGGCCAAGCTGCAAATGGGCGCATTGCTGCCCAACATATCTCCCCCCAGTTTTTGGCAAAGGTAAAGATTTATTTGCAAGGGTTAAAGTAATTTTACACAGATATACTAACTGTTCATTACAGAAATGATTTTCAAAGGGCTTCTGAAAAAATACAATTAATGAAAACAAATAGTACTTAACTATATATACGAAAAAGTCAAGGGTAAATCTACTATTTTATCTCTATTCCTTAGTAAAGACGCAATAGATTGCAACAGTTTTCATCCAGGTTACAAATTCCAGCCTGGGCAATTTACATGAATATTTTGAAAAAAACAAAGAGATGCAATTCTAACTCTGCAAATGATTCTGACCACAAATTTTTTGGCGTTACCACACCCTGTTGGCTGTTTATTTTTACTCCCGATCGAAGGCGTTCTTCCCATCTCGGCTAGGTATTATAATTAGAGTTTCTTTGGAAATTAATTTCCTTTTCTTGTGCACTAAAGTTTCGCTGTTGCTGAGAGTCATGAGCTCTTGGAATCTTACCTAGATTCAGTTTATCATAAAGCCTTCATCCTCGTCGTCTTCTTAAAGCAAATGTTTAATTTTATACTTAAAATTCAGTTAACAATTGTTAGTTGAAAACGTTTGTCATTTACTGTTTTTAGTGCATTAAAATAGAGCATTTTATCTACACTGATATATTTTTTTTTATATTTTAGGAGCTTTCTCGATTTAGGAGCTGGATTAAGTGTTGGCCTGAGCGGGCTTGCTGCAGGCTTTGCCATTGGTATTGTTGGTGACGCTGGTGTACGTGGTACTGCCCAACAACCTCGTCTTTTCGTTGGAATGATCTTAATCCTCATTTTTGCTGAGGTTTTGGGTCTTTATGGCTTAATCGTTGCACTTATATTACACACTAAGTAATCAAGTAAAAAAAATAATTGGTTAAACTAACACTGTGGATTGCTACTCAATATGAAGCCCGCTACCGAGGATAGCACCAAACTAAGATTCAAATGAAATATAGAATTACATTACTACTCTTTTACTGTACTTTTCTGTGAGTATTTAATGAAAACTTAATTAAAATCTTTTCTTTTTTGTCCATTCTCAGTCGCATTCCTTTTTGCTGTCTCCCTACAAGTACCAGCCGGTCGAAGAAAAGTTTGTCGAACTCTTATCAAACTCATTAATAATTCAGGAGGAAAATTCAAAAGAAATGAGTGTTTAATCAATATCTGTAGATCGGATACAGAATCGTCCTGATCTGTATCTGATTTACTACGGCTCGCTTGCAGCTCGCCTTGTAAATCAGACACAGATCGGCTGCTCATGCTTTATCTATTACTTAAATGTTGAGTTGACGAGGCTCTTTTGGCCAGTTTTTTAAACTATGTTATAGCAAATTTAAACTTGCTCTTAATCACTCGATTTACCGTGGATGAAATCTCAAAAAAAAACCCAAACAAATAACGACAGGTACCTACCGTTCCCCACCCAAGGGTTAAACAAACGTAACGACCATGTCAACGACTCCTTGATTTTGAAGGGACTCTTTCAACGATTTTGAAGATCATAAAAGATTTTTAGGGATTTAGGAACATGTACAAGATTTTATGAAGCGTCCCTCGACTTCGTTCAAATCTGGTTCAGCGGATATCAACATGGGTATGAATGCAAAAGCTTCAATAAGATCGAAAGTCCCTCTATTTTATCCGCTTTTACTCCATTGCAGCAGCATATTTCATCTGGTACAGGTAACCCCAACGTATCCGCCGGATTGTAGATAGGGTTCCTGAAAAAATGGAATTCGGCTATGCATTCGTCGTCGGATAAACCATCCAAGTCAAACTTTCTGTAGCACTAGTCAGGGATATCTGGATTCTTTGGGCGTGCGTTCTCAAAGTAAAGCAAATTCTTCATCGCCAATGGTTTGATTCCTGTGATACAGGCAAGGTCCGAGACTGAGGTAGCGATTGTCATTTTAAACTTCATTTCGTTTACACATTGATTATTGTAAATAGTTAATTAAAAGATGTGCATAGGAACCTTATATGATGAATGGGGGATAAGTTACCGCGTATCACTTCCCTTAGTGATATTTTGAAGCCATTTCCTACTTAAGAACTGTCTCAGCCTCGCAGGTACGCCGTGCCGCGTACCATGGGTCAATTAACTAAAAGAACTTACTCCGCAGCCCAGGACCAGCCTACAGGTTTGGCACTCTTTTAATAAGTCTCAATCACTTTATGCCCTGCTCCAAACTGAGGTAATCCAGTGAGCGAAGATGATGTCATGAGTAAAATGTAAGTTACAGCCCACCTTACACTTGTCTTCCCCCAGAATTGGGCCATGTAGAGAGCATGTCTTATAAAAAGATTACTGACAACGCTTAAATTGTCCAGGAGAAATAGTTTATAAAGGAAGAAAATTGTCTTTCTTGTAGATTCCGCTGAATATTCATCCCCCTTTCAGCGTGGTCGTCGGCGTTCCCGTTGTCCTCTCCTAAGAGCTCAATGTTGAAGTTAGCTGCCAAACGTTCAACATTCTGATATCTATATAAACTGCATGAGACATCGGGTGAAATTTTTTTTGACGCGAATATGATGGATTTCCGAGTTGTGAGCACTGACCTCAATATAACTGTATCGTGCATTGAGTTAAAAAAGTGAAGCCACCGGAAATGACTTCCCTTTAGTACCAAAATGGCGGTAACGAAATTTTGTAAGGACTGAGTAGCTCATAACCGGACAAAAAGCAGGATGAAGCGGAGTTTTGTTATCGGACTATAGGGCAAGGTGGAAACGACCAATAAAATCAATCATAAATTTCATTGTAAGTCTACTTTTCTAACTTTAAAAAAAATCGCGTGTTATAACAGTCAAGTCTTGAAGTGTTCAATTTACAACTTTGAAAAGTATTTGTCCAACAATAATTCATAAGGACAATACAAAAGAAATCAGTACCGAGACGTTGTTTTGATACCACGTTCAAACACGCGAATAAATTAACTGCGCCTTGATCTCCATTTTCTTCTAAAACATTGATTCGTTTGAAAGGATAACCGAAACACCTGTTTGAGTTTTTCATGAAACACTTCCCACCAAACGATCACTACCTGAACTTTATGCTTGAAAGAACTTCAAGCATGAACTCTCTTCAATATAAAATTATAGGTTCTGCTCTTCACAACGAGTTGGATAAGATCAACCGCCGACGGCCTTATTTAAATATCAAAACACACGTGCTTTGGTATCAAAATACGTGTGCTTCGATATTAAAACACGACTGCACTCCGGCGACGTTATCAAAATCATAGTGAAGAGAAACCGAGAGTTAAATTTTCTTAAGATTCTCTCAAACATCGATCAGAATGCATTCGTTTGAGAGGCTATGTAAAGAACTCGTTTTTCGTGTTTCATCAGGAAATCCAAAAACTCGACAATAGTAAAAACACTTGGCCTTCGGCCTCGTGTTTTCAATATGCTTCCTCGTGTTTAGATCCCCTGATGAAACACTCAAACTCGTTCTTTACATTTTTTTGCTGTCTGTTCACTGGCAGGCAGTAGATTAGCATCTGTTGATTTTTCGGCATTTCAAACTCTTCAGGAAGTTCTGATGATTTGTGTTCCACCATGACAAAATTTTACCTTGCGACGTCTTTGGTTGTTTTTTTGTACGAGATTAAACTAGTAGTAAAGAGCACTGGAACTGGATTTGGAGTAGTAAATTGGGGGCCAAATGCTTCCAAATTTTAAATGCTGGTCTTGAAATATGTGCAATCCAGTTTACTACATTAAGATCAAATGGCTGCCACAAAAAAGGTCAAAAACCATGTCAAAGAAAGTCCCAGGATGAGTAAAAAATTTCTAAAAAATTGACTCAGAACTGTTTTTCTGCTCAAGTAATACGTCACCGTTACTGCCCAGCGAACCGTGAAACGAAGTTTAGCAAAAGTTTTTGAATCGCTTTTTCAATTTCCTCGGACTTTAATGAGTTAAGTAAACGTTTATGCAGAATGTAAAGGTCCAGGAACTTACACCTGTAAACTGAAGGCAAAGTGTTCAGCAGAGCATCAGTTATAATTTGTTCTTGTAAACCCGTTACCCTTTTTCGTTTCCCCCACTTTTAGCACGGTTACCATTCTATCTACCGGTAGAACTGTATTTCTAA